>JAVQJD010063631.1:0-28101 GCA_036023655.1 Nannoperca australis | reverse complement strand
AGTACCAACTGAGCATCATTTAAACGCCACAGCCTACCTGAGTGTTGTTGCTGACCATGTCCATCCCTTTATGACCACAGTGTACCATCTAACTCACCATGTCACAAAGCTCAGATCATATCAAGCTGGTTTCTTGAACATGACAATGAAAATCACTGTCTACAGTCACCAGATATCAGTCCAATGGAGCACCTCTGGGATGTGGTGGAACGAGAGATTCCCATCATGGATGTGCAGCTGACAAATCTGCAGCAACTGCGTGATGATATCATTTCAAAATCTCTTGTTGAATCTATGCCAAGAAGAACTAAGAAAGTCCAACCCGGAACGTAATGCTGGTGTGTGCGTGTGTGTGTGTGTGTGTGTGTGAATACAATTCTTGAAACATTAAACATTATTTTAGTACAAGAAATATAAAACCTCTCAACACTTTTTGCTCATTTATACTGAACCTCTGTAAACGAACCGAAATACACAGCCGCACAGTCACATTTACAAACATCCAGTCTATTCTACCCTATTCTGACACAAGTTATTTGTTTTCTCTATATCAGATTGATTTCCTATTGTGTAGCACTCCAGATGCATGGCTGCTGTCTGCTGTGTCAGCTGTTACAGTAAACCCTGACTTGTGCATTTGAGTTTGGCTGGCCAAACACAACAAAAAAGAAAAAGATCTGAAATGCAGCAAACTTAAAGGGCATAAACACATCAACAGCAAGTGCGACTTTGTCCTATGTTGAAATACTTGATATCACTGATCGACAGCTTCTACCATCGTTTGCCCGGCATTTGCAATTATGCAAAAGTGTGTTCTACTCATAGTTAATGAATATTATGATGTAGATTTGAAGAAATCCTGAAACATTCATTGAATATAAGGAGCTATAAGAAGTTAAAGACTATGTTCAGTGCAGTGCAGTCATTTTTCTATATTATTGTTGTGGTTTTCTTTTCTAATCTTAAAATATCACTGTTTTAGTACCAAACTCCTTGCTATTTCAGAAGTGATGCCATGAAGTGCCCCAAAACAGCAACATTTCTGTCTGGAGTTGCAAAATAAACAAATGCAATAAAATCAAATCTTCTATCTAAACTTGTAAACTTTAGTGTGTGAATGACAGTTGGAAGTTGAATCATCAACAAAACTTGCTCATTTAAATGGGTAATAATAGTGCCTTCAAATAGTAATTTAACATAATGCTAAGAATAAATGCATTCAGATAAGCCGGTTGATAAAAACAAATGACCTGCCTTCTGTTGAGCAACAAACAATATATTAACATACTCCCGTAAGACTATGCGTTTTGTTTCTTTCAACTAAATTGGAATTACCACAGCTGAAGGAACCCATCAATTCTGGACCCTTTGGAACAATAAGGTAGACAATGAATTCAACAGGATCCTTACGGGTGGTTCAGGATTTATGAGAAAGGAAAAAAGGGACTGCATGAGGAAACATCCCACGCTGGATCCAGCAGGCGGTGAAACTTCAATTAAATCACATTTAAAATACTCAGAAATCACGTAATTTCATGCGAACAAATCTCACACAGGACACTCGTGTTTCATCACAGATTATGGTATGGGATTCTTTTGTATTAAAGGGAGAGAAGTGCTACACTAGAGTCTAACTTTGTCTGAATGACGTGTTCCCTTTCAGCGTTTAGGGAAGAAATTACATCTTATGAAAAATATATAAAAGTAGGCATCTTTATAAAAAATAAAATAAAATAAAAAAGCTTATAACCATACAGTGGTGACAAAGGGAAGCTAAAAGACGGATAAAGACCGCAAGTTAACCATGGGGAATTCCTTTAATGTCAACCATTTTATGTTAGTTGTCATATGTATGACAAGCAACTGAGATGAACTCTCCGAAGGTTTCAGCATACACATAATTATCACAGTGTGTAGAATTTCTGTAGTTGGTGCCCCCTGAGGCAGTATCACAGAGTTGCGGCACCATACGTTTGAGACCAACATTTTCAGTCCAACTTGCGTCACCTATTGGCAGTTCTGGGATCTGCAGGCTTTGTTGTTAACTTTGAGATTTCACACTTTGCACGTTAGCTTAACCCTTGTGCTACCTTGCCGGGTCATATTGACCCCTTGGCCCATTGTCTTGACCCAGTGTCTTCTCCACAGGGTAGCACAAGGGTTAATTAAAATAATTAAGAATATTAAAAAATCCAATCAGTCACATTAGTCGATGGACTACATGAAGAGGTGAATCCAGTAAAAAGCAGGAAATTTGAAACCGTAAGCCTGGGTAGAATTGTGTGAGTTAAATATTCAACAACAACAGAGAGCTCCTTCATAACATCACAAAATGTTTGCTGTTCATCATTACAAAATGGTCTCTTGCAATCATCTATCATAATACATGTCACAAAATATAACTCCCCCCATGCCAGTGATCCCTGAATCCAATCCGACAACTACTCAAGCAGCTGCTTAAGACAGAGGCTCCTTTTTGTTAATGCAGAGCACTTATCTAACATATCCTGGGGCAATGTTGTCTGTGCGGACAATAAATCATGCTGTAAACTCATGTGTGCCGGCCTAGAAACAAATGTAAGCCCATAAATGTTTCCATCAGAAAGCCTGCTTCAGCCTGCAGGTTGTATTTTTCTCGGGGTTGCACTGAATTTACAGGAAAAGGCTGGTTTCTCAATAAGGTACATGAAAAAGTAAGTTACAGAGGGATGATATCAAAACAATCCAGAGCACAGCAAAAACAGGTGGGACATTTCCATTCAATATGTTGCGTCAGTCTGATTTATTTGTGGGAAAAGCGCAATATGTTCTCACATATGCATGCATTCTTTTTCCATATAGCATACATTTTTTCTCTCTCACATTTTTTACTCTTCATATGCATTATTTCTACTTTTCCATAATGCACATGCACTGAGCGACCAGCAAAAAAACCCAAGCAGACTGGACATTGTAATGTAATCCTACAAATGTCATGTAATACTGTAATAATAATGTAATTGTTTTGTCATCTTTCTTTTTTCTTCTCTATTTCTTTTCTTAATCCGCGTCCTCTTTGTCTGCTTTAACAGGCATTTAGTTGCTTGGCATGCATTACATCCAACCTCTGCACGGGGAGTATGTTAGACCCTGTCCAGATTAGCACCCAGCATGGTTTGCAATACCAAAAAAGAAAACGAAATTGTATTTCTTATCTGGCTAGCTGTATGTACATTGCTAAGAGTAAATCAAACTGTATAAATTAATCTATCCAGATGTCACTGCGAAATGACAAAAATAAAAATTGGGCCAGCAAGACTAAAACAAAAGAGATAAAGATTAACCTAAAAAGTCCCATTTATTTAAACCATTTCTACCTCTAAGCTCATCTTGGGGATATCGTCCAGAGACACAGGCCACGCTGCCTTTGACTTCTAAGTGAAATGTACAGCAATGGCAGGAAATCTAGAGTTAATTTTATTTAAATGCCAAATGTAATTTAAAGCACATGGCTGTGATCGCCTGAAGACTGGTCCACAATCTCCTTGTGCTACAGTGAGCTCCCTCCCACTCTTTATGACAAAACGAAGTGCTGCTCCTAGTTCACACTTCATTACCCACAGTAATGCCTCAGCACAATGATGTATGGAACTCTTCTCACTCCTAGACTTGCCTGTGGCAGGAATGGCTCAACAAACTACAGGGCTACAACCAAAGTGTTTCAAACAGCATGCTGCAACTTTTATTTCCTCTTGGAAAATACTAGGTTAATGTTATGACAACATCTCTTTGTACTGGCATAGACCTATCTATCTCTTGGTTGAATTTGAGATGGTATGATCTTCTTTGCACTTAAGGTCATTTAATTTTGACCAAGACCTCTACAAAAGTACTACAAGACCTGAAATTACCCTTAACGCATTTTTTACGTTCCTGTTCTGAAATTTCCTGGCTGACAAATAAGCCAGTGCGTTTATATCTGCATTTGAATAGCTAATATCTGTCAATAAATCAGCCCTGCCAACTTAACAGTCAAACTCTACAGGGTATAATGTTTAGTTATTCCTTTTTACAGAAATGTAGGCTACAACAGTTAGTTGCAAGTGGGATCTATATATTTATACTTCAAAAAGTATTTATTTTTTGAAGTGACTTCTTAACTAAGCAATAGCAGTTTGATGTTAAAAATATGACATTGCACATTCCCATGTGATTAATCTTTGTTGTTAATATACATACAGTGTTGCATCCTGACATATTTCTCTGTAGTGCAGTGAATACTACAGTATTTGTGGTTCTAGCACTTGGCTGTGGCTTAGTTACTTTCACAAATATCACTCGCCAGCTTGCACCTTTTTTCTCTTACCTGTTCCGTCGCCTCATTTCTTCACTCACCTAATCCTTTCCCTCAATCATCCAAAAGAGCTCGCTCTGGGCAAAGTTAATTGGATATGTGTAGTAGCCCGAATAAAATGTAGATCGAAGACACACTAATAAAGATGAAGAGTGAGAATAAGCTGAGAATACAACAACACACTGTACTAAGAAGAGCACAAATCTTTATTTTGGTAACTGCTTTAAAAGGACAGCAGCTACACAAATTGCTGATGTTTTTATGGATCATGAAGATCTTAAGGTGACGGGAAAAAGAAAATAATTGACTCTCGATGAATAAGAATCTGCCAAAAGAACGAGCCAACGAGATGCAGCGGTGAAACTTGGTGTTCCTCAGGCTACAGTACTAAGCCACTTTTATTTGTACAGTAATTTTAAAAGCGTTTAAAAACAGCCATACTGTCTTTTGTAAATATACAAATGCAAATTAGATGGTAATCTGCATGAGAAATAAATAAAAAGAATAAAAAGGGTTATAATAATCATCCGCATATAGTGATCAATTTGACCCAGACGTGATCAATATAAGAGGTTTCCACTTACCATGCTGTACGTGTTTACCACCTCAGCTAATTATAATCATCATAACCCACAGCCTTGCAGTATTTCATTCTAGTCATTTAATAGGGACTGATTTAGACTTAGAAAGCTGCATGAATACAAACGACCTGATAGAGTACTCCTGTTTTTTACGCTGAGTTTAGAGAACCAGAGGTTGCAATTGGGAACCACTGTTTAGGGAGTAAAGTGTCTGGCCAACAAAATTAAAAAAACATCAGGCAGCACTGAATAAACAAGAAAAAGTTTAAATTGTCATGAGAGCCGATACAATCAGTACTTTCTTCTGAAGAATGAGCAGAATTCTCCTTTAACAGTGTTATATCTCTATAGACAGTTGACCATCTCTCCCATCAGATGGGATAATTAAAGCAGTATAAATTGGAAAGTAGCTGCCCTCAACACCAAAACCTACATTTAATTATTTGTTCTCTGTATAAAGAACTTTGCCGAAAACATTTCAACAATCACTTTCCCATGAATACTTAACTTCTAACTGAAGAATAATGGGAGTCGCATTAGAAGACATGTTGTGAAAACCTCATTAAAATGTTTTGCTGTGTTTGTCTGCAGAGTACATGGAAGATCATGACGGTTAATTGAGATGGTGGGTACCGCACCAGGATTGAAAGATGATGCACAAATTATGCAAGCCACTGGAATTTCCACTATTTTAAGACAATGGAGAGCAATTATGGTAAACGTTCCTCAACTAGGGGCAATGAAACTGAAATCCCATGCCTACATCCTTAGTGGTGCATTATGTCAGGAAATCCTTTATGGTTTATAATGAGTAGAAGTCAGGAATTTGGGCACAACAATAATGGACATTTAAAAATTATCTGTTGTTTTACAAATCTTTGAATGCTATATTGAGGGACAGGAGAGGCAGAAACATACATTGTATAAAAAATATGCAATAACTGTCTTTCAGTAAATTATACCACACAGAAGAATGTCAGGTTGAATGCTTCCTCTCTCCTTCAGTTCAAATAGAGGATCAGTCAGTATAGCTACACCCTCACCCTGTCCACTCTGCTTCTGTTTGTGTGGAAGGTTCAGAAGTGGAGAAAAGGACTATGATATATTCCAACAGTGGCTTTGAACCAGTACACGCTTATAATACACTACACACACACACACAGACGTCGGAGAATGGAGGAACCATGAATATAAAACCTGGTCACCTTTACCGGACTGTCTTTTCAGGGTGAGTTTGGACAAAAATAATAGAAGCCGTAATGAGGGTAAAAAGGGGAATTCTTTCCTTGTCCCAGAAGCTCTGGACCTCCAGCTGCCAACGACAGTGTGAAGCAAAACACATTTTTACGATGCTTGTTGCAACCTTCTGCCAGACATATTCAGTTTGAAGCATCTAAGGAGACCATTTTACAAAATCACAGACAGATGATCAGTGGTATGAAAAGGGTAGATGAGTTAGTTGTGTCTGTCCTTCTATGTTGTTCGTAAGATTAAAAATACAGACTACTGACTAGTTATTTCCTCGCAGGAAGACGCAAAACGTGTGTGCATGTCAGCAATCAACTTGTAAAATATAAGGCGAACCAGGGATTATCATGTTCATGGCTGTGAAATTAATTAAACAATAGCCAGGTGCTAGAATCACATAAAATATTTACTGCACTACAGAAAAATGTGTCAGGATGCAACACTGTATGTATATTAGCCACATGGGACCTTGCAAAGTCTTATTTTTAAACATCAAACCGTTATTAAAGCAACATGAAGAAAGGTACAGTCAGAATTTGTCGGCTGAAGATCTTTGAGGTTGGCTTGATATGAAAACATTTTATAATTCTCAGACAAAAAAAATAAGTAAAAAGTCTTTCATTCTAAGGTTTCAATTTTATATCATTAACTGTACAGAAGTGGTATCAAAGAGTGTACAATGATATAAAAAATTATGGGAGCTGTAGAAATCCATTTATTTATCCATCCATCCATTCATTCATTTATTTCTACACCTGCTAATCCTGTACAAGGTCGCACGTTGTAATTATCTTCAAGAGTTATGTGAACATTTCTGCGTGTTAAACTGAGGACGTCCAACTTCAGAAAATAGACTGAAATAATGCTAAAACAGCAACAAATTAAGTGGAAAAACAGACTGGACCACTGCAGCGGCAAGACACGCCTGACACAAGCTAAAACCAGCTACAAGTCCGCTGAGATCAAATACTCCAGATTATCCTACCATTAACCTACAAAGGCCTCCAAACAACGGTCACATGACAGCATCAAAGTAAGTCTTATAATAGCTCTTTGTTGGTTGAAAGCTGGAGCAGGCCGGAGAATAACCAGTGGATGGAGCCAGTCGACATCCTAATTGGAGGGTCAGAACACTTCATTGCACAATGACACTCATCTAGTTTGTGTTATTAAAATTTGTGTTGAAATATTTTTGTGCTTTTGAGAAATAATTAGTCTTTTTCATGCTTGCCAAAGGGGATCTGCCTATCCCCGAAAATCAGGGGAAAATCCTGATGGAAGGCTTGGAACGGATAACTGGCGATGATTATTGATGGTAAATCAAGTGATTATTAGGACGTGCAGTTCTGACAATATCTGCAAACCAACATCAGCACACGCTCTGGACAAATTCTGTACTGTGAGGGTTTCACCAAAGACTACAGCCACAAATAGCAAATAAGACTTTTGCAGAAAAAAGACATATAGCATGAAACACATTGTTGTATTTTGCTTGTTAACATTCCCAGTTATAAACATTTAAAAAATATGAGATTTTTTGAATTTTATTATATTTAACTTACAGTAACATACTATTAAATCCCCACCAACAGACCACACTTTTGCAAAATAATAGAAAACCGTCAAACTATAAAAGGTTCTTCCAAAAATGCTTTACTGCCGATGCAAGTTTTACCATTGAGTGACTGTAAATAATAAGGTGGTCTGAAGTTTTCATTAATGGACTCAATCAATTGTGTATGCTTGCATTGCAATTCTGATCCAGGGAGGATGAACAACAGGAGAAATAGACAACTTGAGACCAAAAGGGTCAGACAGACAGAGTCCTGGACAACAGGAAGAGCACACCCACCCACCCTCTGCCATACATCCGCCCCCTGGGCAGCTATGTTAAAGCACTGTTGCCATTTACAGGACAACTGGGAATGTTGGAACTCTGAAAAACAGAATACCAGGGATCTAAGCAAGCCAGTAGATTAGGTTTAGCTCCCAGCCTGAGTCAGAGATCCTTCCTAAAGGCTGTTTGAGATTCCAGAATAACAAGCGATTATAGTATTGTCGCCTCTCTGGTGGTGGTGGTGCCAAGGCAGAAGAGGATCGGATGATGTCACTCGACCCAGGAGGGTACTGCAGTCAGTGAGCTGAAGAAGTAACCTCAACCTTCTGGTGTAGTGTAAAGACCTGGAGGCATAGCCAGGACAAGACAAAAGGTACGCTAACATTAGAAGTAGGAATGTAGCATAGCTCCAGGCTAACTGGTTGCACCTATTCTATAGCAGCAAACAGCTGACTGCTCATGATGGGTTCGCACCAGCCCCGAAGCTAACAGCTGTTCTGTAGCGCTAGCAAACAGAATGCAGATAAAAGCTCAATTTCAGGTGATCCAGAGTCAGGGGATCCAACAATAGGACAGTTCAGACAGACAGTTTGCACACACATCCAACAGCAAACACAGTACATCCAGAATATTGTTGGAGAATGCCAATGCAGCAAAATGAGGGAGCATGTGTTTTGGCACGTGTTTCATTTTAAGATGTGTGTCCCAAAACAGACAGGCACTCTGAACACTTTTAATTATCTAATTATCTCTCTGTCGGTGCATTTTTACAGTCAGAATTAGTTAAGTGTCAGGCACAGACGTTCAGTCGGTTTTCTCCTTTTCAACATCCTTTAGGTTTTACTTTGAGCAACTTTTTCCTCACGCTGAAAGCTCTGCACAGTGCTGACTGAAGGATCAAAGGACCTGCTGTGTGTACCTAAATATAAAGAAGTACGGGTCAATCAAAACTGAGCTGACTTTTGAAAATAAGAGGATGATGCTTAATCATTTTGCAGCTGATGTTTGTGCACTGCTGTCAGGCTGTCTGACTGCCTTATGCATTGGATTAGGCCCTTGACTGAAAACCAGTATTGGTCCATTTAACCTTGTATCGTAGCAGCCACATTGGATTTCATCTCATTGTAAATGGGTACAAGAGTGTCTTGCTCTGCTGTATTATGCATTATATTAAAGCCTGAGCACTGAAATGTGCACCTCGTAAAACCTAACAAGCAGCCCTGTTTTCAAATGATTTGGTTCTCTGTGTAGCTATACAGTACTGCGGCAAATGGTTTGTTGTTGTTTTGTTGTGCTCAGTGTGGTGAAAAGATGATGGAGGCTGACAACAGCGTCTTTTGATATTTGCATGTACTGTAGGCAACATTTTTGTTTGGTTCATTTAGCAGGGTTCCTCGTGTATGTCAAGATTTATCCCTGGGTTGGCAATGAATTTGTGTGTTTACCCAATTGAAAAAAAAAAACTAATTTCAATACTCATAGTTGGCTCCTTGTTGGCTTGATGATTTTTTTTTATCCCCACAGGTGCAATGCAGATCAGTAAAATCATTGAAGGAGTCCTCAACCACCACAGTATGTCGGGGGCCTGCTCCAAAATGTCTCTTAGATCAGGCTGGATGAGTTACAAGTTTCTGTGACCAGATCTTAAATTCATATTCAGCATTCAGCCCCTACCCAGAGCAGTTAGTCTCTATTGTTAGCACTTCACACACCCGATGTATTATCATGCCCAAAGGTGATACTGTGGATCAAAGGCAGGGATGTACTGTTTAATATTTCTGCCTCATTACAGTAGAAGGGCTTTTGATTACTGGCCTTTGTGTGCCTCTGTCAATTTAAGCCAGTGATGTCCTTTGCTGTTCAGCAGGAAGTGCAATATTAATAGCCGCGGATCTTCTCTCCTGAATTAGGGAAGCAATCCGAGGTGCAACACGCAGAGTTTCAGGCTGTACAGGCCCTGTAATTGGTATTTATATGTCACCTGCTTGACTTTGTGTCACATGTTTGCCCTCTGGGGAAACCACTGTACCCATTAAACTTATCGAGGTTTGTGTTAATCTCACCTTTCCCAATGTAATGATCCAGTGTTTCACGCTTGACACGTCTGAGGTACTGCAAATCACATCACATCTTTAAGGGACACAAATGCAAAACACAACTGTATTTCAAAATTCTCACTCCAGTTTTAGTCTTTAGGCTTAAGTGTACATACTTTTTCACTTGAATAAGAGATTTCACTTCACTGCAAAAAGCAACATTATATTCAGTTTGCCCTATTCCCTTTAAGCAAGAAGCACTAACTAATTTCACCTGAGTCCAGGCTTTGGCTTAACGGATCACTACATACTATCGGTGAGCGGGAAGAGTACAATCTAACCCCCTTGTCAGTATTATGCATATGAGCCCATTATCTGCTCATTCGCAGCTCTGTGAGGATACATTTACAGTACCTGCTCTGCAGAATCCCTCTGCTCTTCTCAGAGAGCCGGAGCAAACAGACACCCTCCAGTAATAAGAGGAAGAGGCTTGGGCTAGCATGAAGGGTGTTATTGTTTACTGTGGTTGACTAAACAGTGTGATGACATGGGCTGGCTGACTGATGGTGCAAAAACTACCCCGGTGTCACCGCATCGATTCACTTACGCGCTCAAGCCGATGAAGTAAACAGCTCTGAATTGAGCCCCTCCCCCAATCATTGATAATCTAATACTAACCAAGTACAACTATTGCAAATATTGCCTTAATCTGTTATATTATTTCCACCACGTGGTGAAATTAAACAATGTTCATATATGTGTATTTTCGCTACAGAGAAAATAACGTCCACCTTCCAGATCATCCAGTTTACCGTATTGACAACATGAGCTTCAGGACTTCTGTTAAAGCCAAGTAATTATCTGATAGAGTTCTCACCAGCTTCAGAAGAATAAAGGTCAAGGATGAATGGAACGCTGCTGCCCTACAAGATGCCAAGGAGACCCCCACCCCCAACCCCACCACCACCACCACCACCCAGCTGCTACTCTAGGCCTGGGTTCTCTGTAAATCGTCTAAAGGAATTTTCTTCACACCAGAGAAATCAATTTGTAGTGGTGGTTCTTTGTTTGTCCACTTCTATACAGTCGTTAAACAAATTTTCATTAACTGTGAAATATTGTAACAATCTGATAACAATCTTATTAATTCATTAATCAATAATTTTAAGACCAGCTGTCATGACCTGGCAGATTGAAGATGGAAGTGTCTTTTTTTGAAATCATGCCACTCAAACCAACACTGAGCTAATCCCAAATGGAATAACCTCATCTAAAGCACTGCATAGAGGAGCTGCTGTACCTACAGCTACAGCATGAACAGTGTTGTGTGTATGTGAGAGCAACAAGCTTTCATTAGCTGCAGTCACGAAATTACAAGTACTGAAGCACCTACAGTACCATAATGAAGGCCATGACAAGAGTTAAGTGGAAGGGAAAGACACATTTATATACAGGAGGTATGTGGGCACAAACTACACTTTCACAAAGAAAAAGGTTATTTGTTCATTAGTCAAATTCAGGCCCCTCAGCTCACCAGTCTCAAATGATGCTCTCTAGCTGAAAGCGGCTCACCCAGTGTTAGGTATAACTTGGTGGTTAATTTATGAGCAATTTTCAAAAAGACAAATACTTTAGCTGAAACCACACTGAGCAAGTGCAGCACTTCTTTGCATATCAGGCTGAGAATTTAATACACCTACTCAATGCTAATGAAACTGTGCTCTCTCACCATGCATAGAGCGAAGCCTCCTCGCCTAGTGTTCCTATTGATGTGTGTTTCTAGCAGCCTGTCTACCAGATGTTAAGATTATTAAATGTGGGTAATGTTAATGAAATGCTTTGCTATAAATGATGCTGAAACCTATGGAGCTTACAAAAGTCAAAAGTGTTGCTGAGTACATACATTCAATTATTCAAATGAGTTGGGGGGGCTTTTCCGTTATCTCTAAATCATTCTTTTTTCTGATGGAAATTTACCCATTTCCCTTAACATTTTCTATTTTACTCACAGTATTTCTATTTTCCATAGTTGCTTATCAAAGATGCTTGGGTGGTATATAATTGAAAAGGCTTACTTAACATTTCCTTTATTCCATTTCTTTTCCTACAGCAGTGCGTTACAGTGGTTTAATAAAATGAAACAGCTCTGATTCACATCGTGCGTAATGTCACCTGAAATATTTATTACTTCATCATGACTGTGCCAAAAGAGTGAGAACGGTTTTAGTTTTCTTGTTTTTTCCAATTTATAAAATACTTCAGCCTCAGCTTTTAATTTTTGTTATAGCAAATCACTAAGTGATGACATGGTGTTGATTTTTTTCAAACATCTGTTGACAGTTTTTAATAACGCAACTCGTTTCGTATTAAGATACAGAATAGTGTGCCTATAAACACCATTCTACACATGCCCCATTACTGTAGTGTAGAAATGTGCATGACAAATTGCACACAATTCTGTAAATTCAACTAAACTAACAGCAACACGTTCACACTGCACCATAATTCTCTTTCACACGTACACACCAACAAAGCTTCGCACACCTCTTGTTTATACAGATGAGAAGCCCAACTTTCAGCAGTGTGTGGCATTAAATGAGGCAGATTCCCTGTGATGTTCTTATCACCTCATCCCGCTCCTCTCCAAGGTCCACTAATGCCTCCCCCTCCTCGTTGATGCTTGACAGAGGCGATGCAGTATGGAATGAGATGAGCGGCTGGCCCAGATATGACAGAGAAACAGACAACACTGAGGTCCTCTGCCCAGTAGGGATGGAAGTAATTACTAACAATATTATCTCCAGCTGTGGGCTGCTTGGGCTGCTGTACTTTTTCCACACTTTTGCCCGGGAGCCCGAAGGTCCGCCGGGAATTCCTTCTGTTGTTCCTTCGTTACCTTTTTCAATTTATTGCACAGTTGCCCTCGCACAAATACTATGCAAATTCTTCGTGATATATTATACATGCTTAAATACAGCGCGCAGGAATATGCAACGTCACACTCTTTTTATCCTGGTAAAAAAATAAATAATAATTCCCTCACCGCTCTGCTGTAATAAATGCATGTTGTCATGCTGAAAATTATTTTGAGGTCTGCAAATTAAATGAACAGGAATTCTGTTAATCATTGTCTGCTGCATTTTTAACCTCGGGGAAATTATGTCGCACCCACAGGAAAGTGGGTGCGTTTTGTTTTCATTGTTAAAGAAATGGAGGGAAAATGAGGAAGCTCATCAATTATAGGCACTAGAGATATTAAATGTTCTTCACCTTGTTAAAAAAAAAAAGTGCACCTGGCACAGGAAGGAGAGCTAAATAATGAAAAGCAGCCCGTGTCAGAATCTTCATTTTAGGGTAAGTTGGAGAGAGGTAATGGTGCAGAAAGATGATAAATGTATTTTTATCCTGGCTTTTCCACTTCTACCGGGCTGTTTATCATGATGAGAAGCTCCCTGCAGAGCTAATGTCACTCACACAGGTAAACTCCGAAGTGTGATCAGCTCATTATGGTGAGAGAGGCGGCACTAGATAGCAATGCTGGCTCACTTATTTTCCCCACCCCTCCCTCGTCATGTTGGCATTCATCCATGGGCTTGAAATATAAACATGGTGCATATGGAGAAGTGCATGGCTGAATTCACAGTATTCTCTTTAATGTAAGGGAGTTTTTGTCACAGCAGAGCGAGTTGAGTACAGATTAGCTGTTGCAAAGTACAAAATGAAGTAAATGGTTTATTGATTTTGCCCCCTCGCTCAGACAGAACATAACGGTTTCAGACGAGATGTTAATAAAGACTGAAGCTTTAATGAGATGACAGCAACACCGCCCAGCACCTGCTGTGTGATGTATTCAACTACAATTCTCACACACTGATTATGTCCACCTCTCCAGGTAGTACAGTAACGTCAAACGTGTGATTATTTTACTGTTGCAGAGAGACGTAAAGTTCCCAGGGTGCCAAGATCATTGTAATATAACTAAGTTACTGTTTCTGATCCTTTTCTAAGACCTAAACACAGTCTAAGTGGGCCTGGACAAGTATTATTAATGAGTTGCATCAGCCCAAATTGATCAGAGCCTTAGAGAAGATTATCAAAAGCATTTGAGAGAGAAAGAGAGAGAAAATATTGATTCTTTGGGTTGGTTTCTTAGCTTTTCCACTGAAATCTCATTAAGGATGAAGAGCCCTGACACAGTTGGCTTTGAGCAAGTGTTTACCATCTTCCACACAGAATTATTTAATTATAGGAGCTGCCTAGCTGCCAGAATCGATAGTTACGAATCTCACACCAATTGGTGAGGAAAGGAAACCCACATAAGTTTGGAACTGGAAAAATGAAACAGATGGACTCTTTGCACTGGGGCTCAAGTTGACAGCAGCGTCCTTCCAAGCTTTGCTTTCGCCTCTGAAGGCCTTGGAAACTGAAAAAGAAAAAGAAAAACAGACCGGCAAAACGGACAGAAATGTCTATGATGTGGAAGGCTGCTCAGTTATGCTTGTTATGTTTCCCTTCACCGATAAAAGCATCATTAGCTCAAGGACAGTCCACTTGCACATCCACCTGCATTTTCATTTTCTTCACATGGGTGCTGTTTTTTACCAAAAGGTGCCACTATGTGTGAAACAAAAGCTTTCCTCCAGCCACAGACCTTGTAAACATGATTAGTTGACATTTCATTCTCTGTAAGATCTCCATCAATACACACTCGCTTAATGCAGCACTCAGAAAAAAATCACAAGACACACTGGTGACCAGTGGCAATGTAGAAAATGAAGATATTTCCATTATGGTGCCAACATCCAACAACAGGAATGTAAATTGAAGTAATATGTTCACTTCATATGGCTGCGGAAACAGAAATTATTATTTTATACAGTACAGACCATAGAAACGGTCTATTCTATCTTAAAACAAATAGACAATATATATAAGTAATGTATATATTGTTTTATTTGTTTCTTCTTAATTCAGGAGATATTCTAATAATCAATTCATTTTCATTAACTCAAGAACATACACTGGTAGATTTTTGGAAGCAAAAAGTCTTAAAGTTGATACCTTACAACAACATCCAGTCACAAGTAATTACTAATTATCTCAAAATGTTCCTCCCTTCATCTCCAGTGCTATTTCTAAGGTGGATAATTCAGTTTGGATTAGGAACACTCCACGTGTCTTGTGGAAGTCCAATTTAACCAAAATGTAAAGCAACATTAATGATTAATTAAAGATAGAATTCGTCTCTCATAATTAACATCTCCCTTCTATTTGAGGACTGCAGCCACACAGAACGTGGCCGAGGAAAATAAGGGTATAATGAGTGTGATGCTGCTGAAGAAGAGACGATGTTACCTGGTGCAAAAAATATGAATTTTTTATTGAATAGACTGAAGGGGTTTTTACAGCCTCTGATTTTTACTCCAGGCAACAGGGCAGTAAAACAAACCTGAGACCTATCAAAATATTTGTCAGTGCTGGAGAATCAAATCCAAAACACATTCATGTTGAATATGATGTTCCTGTACGCGCATGGGCACCAGAGCAGAGACAAGAACACGTCGACATTGATCAGTGCGATGTTACAGGCAGAGCATTAGCGGCTCATACAGTATATATTGATAAGGGTTATAAAGAGCTAGATTCAATTAGCCAATCCCGGAAAATAATGAAGCTCCCTGCTCCTCCTCAGCAATTACTCCCATCATTCCAGTTGATGCCAATAAATAACACACTTTAATTAGCATGACTAACAGTTGTTATTCCTTTGCATGTAATCAAATCCTCATGTCAACTTAAATGAGGAGGGAAACTAAATTAGGATCAGGCCCAACACGTGGTCTCCATTTGCTGGTATGGAACGGACTTTCAAATACATCAGGAGTGTCGTGAGCAGTCAACGTAATATCGATTCAATATTTTTACAATGAGTTGCTTTTACTTGAATCATTTTGGCCACAGATCAGGTGAAGTCTCCGACCCTAACCACAACCGTGGCATTCATTCATTCATTGTGCACTCAAGTCTGTTTTATAGGTGTGAAACCCATCCAATATTGCTGAGCACGGTGTGAGTGTGCAAGAGGGAGCAAAATAAACAGTATCGACGCACAGCGTACATGCTTTCTTGATGTCCTCGTCAAACTGTCTGGCTTAAAAGCAGACTGCTCTAATTAGCTATAGATTCTCCCGTACAGTGGCTTTTCCTCATTATTTGACACGGTGTCATTTGTCCAGCCACCAACAGCTGCTACACCCCTAAGTGAACCACTACAATATGGTTCACAGGAGCATCAGTAAACATAGCCGGAATTGCTGTCACAGTTTGTGTAGTCAAGGATTTTCCTTTTGGCCTGACATCAATGTCCACTTTGGCTTAAAACCTCCAGTGACAGATTAATGCCAGAGGGACCACCAGTCTGTCAGACTGGAAGGATATTAGCGGACTGGGAGATTGGAAAACTGGAATTTCTGACTGCCTGTGCTAAGATTCTCCTTGTAACACACATTTTTTTCCATCTTTGTCAGATACTTAACACAATCACTATGTCTCACTACATTAGGAAATCAGGAGTAATTGAGAAGCTACTGTTATTTGTCCTCTGGTAGTGAAACCAACTCTACATGGCCCATAAAGTGTTTTCTCCCTTACACTTACAAAAATAATAAGTCAGCAATGTTTATATTAGGCTGTTTCCAGCTCTCAGTGTATAGTTTAGTGTCAGAGTCCCGAGGCTCAGTGCAAGAATGCACTGGTCCAGTGGATTTCAAAAGCACCTGCACAGACACCTGCGAAGATCCCTTGTGCATTTCTGTGAAATGCTTCCCTCAACACAACCCGATTCAGCACACTTTGTGCTTGTTTCAGTAAACAAGAACTTCAAGGTGTGCATTTTCGGCTGCAGCCTTCGTGGCCTGTGTCACCCAGTGTTTCACACTCAAACTCCAAGCCTCAGAACCATTCTGCTCTTTTCCCTCTGAAGAATTCTAATCAATCAGGAAGCCCTCCGGCCACCTCCACAAGAGCTCTCTCATTCCCAGCCAGGACAAAAAAAGACTTTAGTCAGTTGGGAATATAGATAGAGGAAATACCAAGGCCTGTGGATAAAATGAGTGCCTGAAGTCTAATTTTGGTAGATGAAAGCCTGGAAACGTTGTGGCACAATCCAGACCTTACCCAAAGAACCTATTAACAGTAAGGATTGACATCAAGGTCTGGGAATTAAACCTTTGTTTCACACAATTTTCAATTGAATTGACTGACAGGTTAGAAAAAATGTGTGGGCGATGTGATTAACCAAATGCACCAGGGAGAAAAACAAGCTGCATGTCTACCGTTTCTGTTTAATCTTGAAACGTTTTGTGGAAGTGAAATACATCAGACATTTAAAAATAGTTTTACGCATAGGGTAGATAATGAGGAGATTAGAAGTGTCTCGTTGGCGATCACAGTGTAGATAATCAATTAAAAAAAGGATTCAAGTATCTAAAGGGTATTCTCATGCAGGTAAATTCTGTTTAAATCTCATCTTTGGTGTTGAAATTCATGACATTACTTGCAAAATTTAGCTAAAAGTAAAATGGAGAGTGAACAGATAATAAAAAAAAGTGGGGGACCGCGTAGCTGCAGTCCATTTTTCATCCATGCTGCACATCCAAGACAGGACCTCATGAATAAAATACACTGGCAGGAAAAGCAAGAAGCACACAAATCTGATTGTCCATTGAAAAGTTAAGCCATACACAACTCTGTTCAGCTTGTTAAATATGATCCACACTGATCGAGCTTCCCTGGTTGTTCAGCCCTATAAGAAATTAAAGAACCTCTGGTGACATTACTCTGAGATGGTGATGGGGAGAGAGGCGGGAGAGAAAGCTCTGGTGGAATTCAGCCCCGGGCCAGCGGGGAAACTAATCACTCATGAACTCCATCTATGGGCACAGGTTGAGGACATTTTTGTGCAAAATGGTCTTAATGTTACGGCTTTTAAACCAACTCCTTTAAAATGACATGAGGATCTTTCTGCTGTAGGATTTACTTTTTTTGAGAAGAACATCTTGGATTTAAAAGTGTTTTTCCTTCACAACATGTTAAAATAAATAATTTCAATACCGTTAATACTAAATTATGATATCTAAATTGATAGTACCTTGACATCACACAGTCGCCGAGTCTCAAGACGAAGCCAATTGAATTTGTATCACATGTTCTCAGACTAGGTTTGACAACATTTAACATAAGGCCTGTGCTGCTCTGATATCTAATTCTTTATTTACTGCCAGGGGCAGGATCCTGATTTTCCCTATTAATTCTATAGTGCAAGTCAAGGGATAACAAAATGTAAATATGGGAATTGTGTCATATCTCTGCAAGCAGATGTACTACTGTCTGTTGTTCAATTACATAGACACGCAAGTCGGATTACTACTACCTTTTAACTCATCGGATTTAAATGTAGATTACATTTTCTGCATATGAAGTAAATGGCCCATGACGTTGCTTATCATGGCCCTAAGTGCATTTAGGGTTCAGCTGAGCGTGTTAACTGTGTTCTCAGTGAAGCTAACTCACTCAGTCATTGACACAACATACCAATAACACACACTCACTATTTTCCCATGTGACTGCTCGTTGTCTCTATCTCTGCTTGTTTCTACATAATCAACCATACCCAATAAGCAATATCTACAGCTGCTTGAAGGGTAATTGTGGTTACAACCTGGGTCTTATTTTTGTAGTTCTGGCAACCATTTCTGTCAGCGGCAATAACATTTTACGCAGAGTAAATTGCTAAAATCTGGAAACATGTCAACATTGTTTAAACAAAATCTGATGGGACAAGTAACACAGGCAGTCAAGGCGATACAGGTTTAACACAAACCACCAGATCAGGCACATTTATTTGGGAGAGGAAACAAAAGTTGTTCCAAGATTTCAGAAATTACTTTGATAGACAAATTATTATCTCAACAAAGTAATGGTGACTGATGAAAATTATGGCCAAACTTAAATAAAACATCTAACTTTTAATACACTTGTCCTTTAAAAAGGGATGTGCCTTGCACAACCTCAAGAATATTTTAATATATTTAGTGTCAGTACACTTTGCACTGTGTGTTTTCAGAAGCAGCAGACTGAAACTGTGTTGAACAAAAAACATTCAAGCTGCACTTACTTGTCATGGGCTTTCGGACCTGTACAGGTATGAGCACGTCATACCTCTATCTGTGCCGGTTAAAATAAATACACATATTTATAACCTCAATTCGTCGAAGTAAGGAACACTTCACGGTAATACATGTCATAATCCCACCGCTCAAACCATTGAGCCACCAGAAGAGTACAGTGTGAGTGTGTTGAAGTGCACTTTGCACCAATTGTATGAATGTGATCATTACTGTTGGAGTCACTTTCTGTTAGTGTGACTAATGTGTCATGTGTCTCCTTTCACATGTATATTAATGTTGTTAAGTGGTATTCTATGTAAATATGTAATTGTTAGATGTTTAGTTTGTGGTAGAATGCAATTGTACGTATTACGCAATATATACAACATATCAACAGCCCACAGTAAACGGCTGGCTATATTAAATACAAGTAAAAAGACGCTGTCCTGATCGGTTCACACCGCCTGCTATACATTTCTCAGTTGAGTTTCTCTAAGTTGAGAACACACGTTCACATTTTTGAGGACGTCATGAGGCTTAACAAGCCCACATCCATCGCACAGAAAGGATTAAAAAGGGTGCAAAGTCACATTCGGCATGTGTTGTAGTAGCTGTTTCTATGGTGAACATTTGCAAGAGCTCCGATGCTTCACTTATTAGTATGGTGACGCAGTTTATTAAAGTTATTAACATTATTTGCATTTGTCACAAACAATCAATAAACCAGATGATTTTACTTTGGCCTGGAATCTGATGTATTGACATTCAAATACATCTTTGTATGTAAAATAATGCATATTATTATAATATTATTTACAAAAATGTGATTGTTACAAAACAATAAGCTGTGACTTGTTTTTTGGATGGAAGAATACTGTATTGGCACAATGTTTACAACCCAATCAGACAACCTATGTTGTTATGAGATCATCTTGTTATAAACACGTACTGTAATAAAACACAAGCACCAACACATCGACCAGTCACCATGACAATTATAACCGTAAGATCACCAGCTGATCCAAGTGCTGCGTGGGTGGAGAAATTATCTAATTAGCATTGTTATGCAAATAGTGTTTTTTGTTAGTCAGACTGCTCAAGACATCCTCATTTTCTTCCTTAACACTGTACGTCATATTATGAAACTGGTCAGATATTTGCTCGAATGTAGGATCAATGTGGTCACAAGTAGCAGATGCCAATCTCCGTGATGCAACACATTCCCAATTCTGGTGTAGGCAGGAAGCAAAGAGACTAAATAACGGAGTCGGAGCGCTTCCTTGTTTCTGAAATGCAAAAGGTCAATATGACTTGTGAACTGTGGGTGAAAGGTGACATATGCATGGGCTCATAACCATGTAAGCTGCCTAGAGATGCAGACTTAACTCTTGATTGTCAGCAGAATCAGCAAAAAATAGTAAGCTCACACTATAGGGAGTCTTTTGCTCTAATGTTAACATCAATAATATCACTTAATGTAGTTTGAAAACAGAAATCTGAGGTTTGGAGAAGGCATAGATTCAAGTGGATGGAAATAAAAGAGAAGAAGTGGATTTCAGGGAACAGTTTAGGGTATCAGTAGCCAGTTGTGGTGTAATTAAGTCAGCTTGGCATCTCTTCCTCTGCACTAGAAGAAGTGGCACTGAGTGCCAGGCCTCCAATGGGGCTGCTGAGCAGATGCTAATAGAGATGCCAGCGGGCTCTATGATGTAGTTGTTGAATATCAGAGTTTTGCACAGTCACGTCTTGTTTTTCAAGAACTAATAAAAGAAATGTGTTGTAACTTATCTTATGCATTAAGATAATAGGACATAATCACAAATACCTCCCCTTATTATTTCTATAATTGTCACGTTTATCATTGTTAGCAAAATTGCCCTGATGAAAAACTTTAACACTCTGTAGTTGAAAAACATCAAAAGGATCAGATTAGAATCACGTGGTTTACTCATTGATATGCAACTTGAGCCCAAGGGTTTCAGAACAGTTTAACACGGTTCAGCTGTGTGAAAGATTGATGTACCTTAAACTCCAAACATTAATCGTTCACAGCAATATACCCCAACAGGAAGACTCCATGAAAAATCTTAATTTTCAATTCATAAATTTCCGTAAGCATTCCTTTGCTGATGTTGCAGAATAGTACAGCCACCAAGATGCTTAGGATATTAGTTGGATGACGTTAGACCATGATTAGTGTGTTAAGATGTATGAGGGTAATCGCCATA
This sequence comes from Nannoperca australis, assembly GCA_036023655.1. Classification (NCBI taxonomy): domain Eukaryota; kingdom Metazoa; phylum Chordata; class Actinopteri; order Centrarchiformes; family Percichthyidae; genus Nannoperca; species Nannoperca australis. Next base: position 6,671 of record JAVQJD010063631.1, on the reverse strand, counting down.
ATAAAACTGTGAAAAAGCATTTCACAACACTGACCTATATAAAAGGCTTGCACTGCCAAACAATGTGCATGCATATTGTAGCCAGCAGTAATCAATTATTGTGAAACCGGGAGCAGCGCATGTGGAACATCAATATCAAAAAGTCAGAGAGAGAAATTGGTTATAGTCATTTCACCATCCAGGGCAATGCCCTGCAAATCAAAGCCTGTTTACAATCATGAGCAATGTACTGAAGTTTATCCATGTAGCAATGAATGCTGAAGTGCTGAAGTCAGTATCACAAATCAATACATTCACAACGCTGCATCGTTTGTCATACCCATTCCCTAACCCCAATGTGCGCTCAGCAGTACCACGGACACACTCTTCATGTAAATGGCTTTTTGCTATTATTCACCGCAGAGAAGCACAATTAGTTTAAGTACTGCACGTGGATCAGAGATTCGAGACGCACCTATTTGTTAAAGGAATACTTTATGGTTTAAATGGTGCATAAAATAATGTACATCATCACAGAGCACTAATCAAATATGTATAGTCTCCACTTAAACCTCTGTTATAGTAAATGGAAATCCTAATGCTGGCTTACATTTTGTGTGTAGACAATGAATCTTCCCGTGAAGCTACTTGCAGAGTGGCCGAGCAGGGGATGGGAATTGATAGGTTTTTATTGATACCAATGCCTTTATCGACTCTGCTTATGTGTCCGATTCTTTATCAATTCCATTATTGATTCATGAGTAGGCCTACAGAGGTTTACAGCATCAAGAGGTGAGCTCACGGGCGAGCTGAGCTGGCTGTAGCCTGAGAGCTTACGCCAGCTGTAGCAACAGTCTGTCCGTCATCATCTAAAATGGATGAAATTAGAGAATATTTGTGCGGCATTCGTTTTCATTTAGGTTTTCCTAATCAAAGAAAGAAATCTGCTAGGCCTGCCTGCGTGGCGCAAATGTTACCATAGAACCGGTTCTCAACTGTGACTGCTTCTCGATTCCCATCCCAAGGCCTAGCTGGAATCATCTTTGAATATTAGTGAAATCAGACACCAGAGTGACACATGACGGTGGTTGTGTCCACATTGGATGTATGTGAGCAATGGTGAGAATTCCCCCGTACATTGCCACTGTTCACTATTCTGGCTGCTCCCCTTGTCTCATCTTTGCTCTGTCTTTCCTTTGATCACAATGTCAATATCTATACTGAGTCCGTTTCCCTGGGTGCCTTGCTGCCATTTACACTAACATATTAATTCAGAAAGTTATTAATGTTTGATCATAAGGGACTCGTGCCTCTGATTTCTATGTACATTTCCTGACTATCCCTTTGACAATAAGCCAATAAAATTGGAATTTGGAGACCGTCTGTGAACACGAGTGCCCGGGCCGGGACACAATGCAAATAAAAATTCCCAGTCTCTGTTTAGGGTGAGAAACGGAACAGACGCGATGATATTCAACACAGTGATTGGAATGGCAGATGCTGGGAAGGAGCCACCCACCATGTAATTACTTGCACATTGTTATTCCCCATTTATTCTCCTAAAATACATATGTTAAATGCATATTAAACACAGATACTTGCAGTACAATTACATACTGCAGGAGATGACTCAACGCTCCCATAAAACCTCCAAATGCATGCATATAAATGCCAAGCGCTCCACAGTACACACGCCTGTGATGTATTATTCAGCCTGAAACCTGTAGTTACGACTGTTTTATTCACCGGTCACACAGGTTATGCTTCGCTGATTTATTCAATACAAACTTGGTGCAGACTTGAGCTTCATTCACACATACCGACACACAGTGACACCTTCTTGTACACGCTTAATCATGGCGCTTTATTCCATTAAATATAAATTGTTTTCCATAAAACGGGTCCTCACATCTAATCTGCGTAAAAAATGATTGAGAGTTACAGCTGTAACAGTTACTTTAAACATTTTGAATGAAGTAGATTGACTGCAAACAGACTTACTTTAGTGACGGTAAATTCACCAACATTGAAAGGAGCAACAAAGAGTAAAAGCATACGATTTATCGCCATTTAAGGAATATACAGCAAAACTTTATAGTTTATTTTCTTAATAGTGCAGTAATTAAAATGCAGCATAAGGATATATTACATATTCTGATCTACATTTGAAAATGTTTATTCTTATATGTAATCATAATGCCTTCTGGAGAGAGAAAAAACACAATACAATGACTGTGTTATTGAAATATGAAGAGAAAGAAAGCTCCATATGCAGATTCATCCAGATTCCATGACCATAATGTCACACTGAGACACCCATAAATTCATATTTGGGTGTTTGAAGAGGATTACATGGAAAAACTGAAAATAAACAACAGAGAAAAACAAGTACCTATGAAAAGCATAAAGTGTTTTCACACTTTGCTGAAATAATGACCAATTTCTTGGATATGGCAGTTTTCTGATTTAATTATTCAGGTAGACAACGTATGAGTTGTGGTCTTTTTTACAGCTAATACGTAGGTTTAGCCGATCATTAGTAACTTTGGTAACTTCAGAGAGAAACAATTTTCAATCTTTTCTTTTTGCTTCAAGTAATGACCATCCATCCACCTTTTGCTAATCTATCATACAGCTGGAGAATGAGAGGGAGAAGGATTGCAGACACTAGGGAAACGGCCTATATTTCTCCTCTTGACACTCTCCTTTTAAAGCAATTTTACTGAATCTCTTAATCAAATCCTCGGAGCAGGAGAGGATATTTAGGATGGATGTTTTGCACTTAAACTAAATGAATTGCGTCTTTTGTCATTAGTGAATCCTCCTTTGTTCCCCTCCCCCTATTGACAGTGCTGATGGAGAACCCTTTAGGAATGTGAGAGGAATGTCCTCTGTCATGTAAAGCCATTCGACTGGGAAGGACGTATCGTGGCCCTTTAGTGAATGACATATTCCAGTGTCTCGTAGACAATGTCAGCTAATGATGAACAATCCTGTAACTGTCAAGCTGCGCTTGTATCCTGTGCTCTTTTCCGATTGCATTCTGGTTGAGTGTTATTGTTGGCAAAGAAAATAGCCTGGCATAATGGAAGCTAATGGGGCTTTAATGGAGAGTGTCATAGAATAATCAATCTGAGAAGGCGAGCTGATGAACAGAAAACCCATCACTAATGAATTTCTTCAACAATAAGGCAAAATATTGTTCTTACAGTAACTTGTGAGATTCATTGGCAATTTAACTCAACACAGACAATAATGGAAAGCCATGGGGTTTTGAATTTAATCTGCCGCCTTCGTAATAGAAAATAAAGTGTTGGAGTTATGTTTATTTTTTCTGCAACAACCTCAGATCTGGGTACAGTATGAAGTGAATAGATTCAGATCAGAGCGTCTAGAGTACAGTGTGTGTCCTTGCTCTGATGCATCCTTAGTCACAGAACATTCATGCCTAATGTTCAGAAAAGGACAGAAAATGGCGGGTTGATTGCATCTGTGTTCGTGCAAGAGCATTTTTCACCTCCTACTCCCAAACTCCATGTGTTCCTGCGATAGGTCTGAGTCACTCACAGTGACCTAGATGTCACCCTTGCTTGCACCCTCACAAGACATTCAGCAGGACCAGTGGCCCAAGAGGACGTAAGAGAGGATGTTGGTGGTGCGGGAGGGGGGGGAATTGAATTTAGGGACACAGCCGTACTTGATGTGAAAAGACATCTGTATTTATTTCCAAAAACACGTTTGTCTGTGCTGACAAACACAAAGTGACATCGCTGCCACTGCCACACCATGGCAAACTCCAAATGTTGTTGCTGCTACTTCTGTTCTGTCCATGTATTGTGATTCACGCAGGAAGTGTTCCACATTGCAGCATGATGCCACAGCTCGAAGACTTCAAAGTCTAACTTTCTCCTGATTTGGTGGAGCATTGTTTTTTTTTTGTTTTTTTTATCACAAACTGCGGTTTTCTTTACACCCATCTTCCCCTGAGATATCAAATTACTTTCCCCCCCCCCCCTGCACCAGAAATAACTCCTAGACCCTCTATTGGCAGATAATAAGCAGACCTCCGCAGTGTCCGATTGATTCTGGGCTCCCGGGGCTCCCTGAAGGACCCTGCTGTAAGCAACCATGATGAAGACAGCTAAATTATTAAGAGTAGCTGAGATGAGTCTCGAGAAGACTTTGTGTTGTTGCAGATGCGATTCCCTTGAGCACAGCGATCAATAGCTCCCTTGTTGCAGATGCTGAGAGAAAAGACTATCTGGCCAGATTTGCACTTAGGCTGTGCCACTGCATCCACTGCAGGCTTTGTAGATGTCTGCCTTCTTAAATGAAGACAATAAACAATGTTTTGGTAAATGTTGAGACAGGATTCATTTGCTTCCTTCGTCTCTCGTAAAGATAATGCTTCAAATTCACAAAGCAAAAGGCATTACACAGTGAATGAGAGACTCTACGGTCAGGGTATGCAATTTTATTAAGGACCCTTCGGGATTTGTATTCATCTGTGCTTTTGTTGAGCAAGATGTATTACCCTGGTGTGTTGAGGGATGGAGTAGATGTTTCGAAATCAGCTCATTTCACATTTTCCTGATGAGAATGACAAAAATAGGTTACGTGTTGTGTGTGCGCACAGCGGTTAAACAGAAAGAGCCACAGAAATGGGTGAATCTTATGTTTGTCTGTATCCATCTCTTCATCTGAATGGCTTTGTTTTCGTCTCATCTCTCTCATCAGCGTGGTAACAGTAGAATTGAGCCCAACGAATAGTCACTGAGACAAGAGATGACCTGGATTGTATTTCACCAACGAGGGCCTGAACACATGCATTAACAGCGATCAAAACAATGAAACCTGATTCGTGACCAGGTTTTCAACAGCGGATGACATCTTTAGGTTTTAATGAAAAGAACATAATGAGATTTTATTATCTAGCTATAACAGTTATTATGAAATGTACTTTAATTTGCACTTTTTTTATGTTTTATAATGACATGTGTAAAGTCACCACTGTTGGTGAGGTAAAGGTATGCTTTTCAATCAATTTTTGATGTTCATCTTCATATGTGAGAGACCTTTGAGATTTCAAAAGGTGAAGAGATAAATTTAGGTTAGTGCTATTTAGGACATTTCAGAATCCAAATTATTTCTGTCACAGCGAGGCTTTTGATGAGTTATAAGCAGGAGCTGAACTCTAAAAAACCTTCTCCCTCATATAATTTTCTAAATGTATGTCACAGGGAGAATTTTTTAAATCAATATTCACTTCTTGGACCCTCTCGGTTTTCAAACTATGGATCTGGCTCACTGTTATACACTATGCATTACATTCTGCATCGAATTCTTCTTCCACAACCACACCCTCCATCACCACCGAGCACTTCTGCAGAGCACAGATCAATTACAAGCCGGCCTGCCAAGCGATCAAGTCTATAATAACACAGTCTCTCCATCTTGTTCTGCTGCAGTAAATTACCTGGGCTGCAGGACAAGCCTCATCTTTCCCTCCCTCACCCCTTGAGGGATCTTTATTAATGCCTAGGCTTTACATCAAATACAGTCAGGTGGCCTGGTAATGAGATCATAGCCAAGCCTAGCCTGATTTAAATGCTAAATACAGGCCAAAGCCCACCAATGACCTAAACATACTCCACTGGCTGGTTGTAATGATAATCCAGAACCTGGTGTCACAGGAGAAAGGCAGAGAGAAAAGGAGAGGGTGTGTGTGTGTGTGTGTGTGTGTCTGTGTGTGCTGAAAAAGGATAAACGATGGGAAGGACAGGAATGAGAGTGAGCGAGCAGAGACAAGGGGATAGAGAAATAAAAAATCTGAATATAAATATCTGTTCTGCTGTTTTTTGCAAAGCTGTTTGTGTGGAAAGCGTGGCATTAACAGTAAAAAACGATTGGCCGCCCCCAAAGTACCTTTACACACCTTCTGTCTGCCAGACAGACTGTTCCTTCACATTTTCCCGCAACCCTCCCAAATACACCAATTACTCGGGCCCTGGGCGAAATGTGAGCTGTCTAAAAGTTGAAAAGAAAAAGTAACAGATGAATAAAAAAACAACAAACTTGTGGTAATTAAACATCAAGGCTGTGGAAAAAGGAAGTGCTAATCCGCCCAACTCAGCTGATTCCACTATTCCAAAAGCATTTACACTTTCATTAAAGAGTGCAGCCAAGCAGAACAAAATCATTTAGAAGGCCCTGCATAAACACCAGCAGTGAACCTGTGGGCTGTCTATGCTGCACAGTTCAGAATACAATAATTAGGACTAGTTGAAGCCACGACAATATATTCATAGAGAGAAACTTCAGAGGAAAAAAATACATGCTTAGATAAAGTGTTCAGGGACACAAACAACTGTTAGCCCACTTTTCTTCAGTAAGACGTCTGACAATGAGAAAGACACAATCACTCACCTTGGTTACTTCACAATGCACAAAACAGAAGTCCAATACAAACTGTAATGTGACTAAAGGGGTTCTTATTTTCAATCCAATTCTAGCCCATCACAAATTAAATCCTTAAAACAGACAGTTTCTAGAGAGGGGTAAACATCAAGTTAATCTCCAAATGGCATGTTAAGTTCAAACCACATCTATCTATAGATCTATCTATCTATCTATCTATCTATAGATATATCTATCTATCTATCTATAGATATATCTATCTATCTATCTATCTA
>JAVQJD010063627.1:0-51350 GCA_036023655.1 Nannoperca australis | reverse complement strand
CTGGGTCTGTTTACACACCATGCTGTTAGTTGTACATTGAGTAATGTTGGCTCATCCATCACAGTGATAACATGATCACAGTTTGTGTTGTAAGTTGCTAATAAATTTGACATTAAAATGCACAGTGAGCGTGAAGTTGCAGAAATAGTGCATGGACTGACACCAGCAGGCACCTTCCTGTTCATGTGTGATGTGTCAAGAGAAGAGAACTGTAGAGTAGCTTTAACTACTTAAAATAAACAGATGTGGTGGTGAGAGAGACACAGACACAGCAAGATAGACTGCTGGATAAAATAATGAAATTACTTTAAATAGTATTATTTAATTGTGCTTTTTTGTACACAATTCATTTTTATTTACTATTTTATAAATTAGTCATCCCTGCAATACTCTTTAGGATAGAACACTTTTTTAGTTTTGCTCTGGCATTTGTATAACATCCCTCAATTTAAAATAATAAAAACATTACAGCTGCTGTTTTCTCTAAAAGATTCATTCTACACGTATAACGACAACTCTACATTACCATACATTTAGCTAGACACAACAAAACCTGGTGACACCCACTCACATCTCCCCGCACAATCTGCTGACAAACCAACCTGGAAATAAGTATTTTAGCTCCGCACGTGGCACGCTGCCATGCTGTATGTGTGTGCGTGTGTGTGTGTGTGTGTGTGTAAGTCAACTACAACAAGGTTACAGAGTTGTCTATCTGTGGTTAAGAAGAAGAAGAAAAGAGAGGTACACTTTCTTCCTCCCGCTCGGCCACACCTACCTGAACTGTCGGGCAGTCACCCAGCACTAGGGGCCGGGTGGCCCCGGGTCACCCACGTGAGGGAGGTGGGGGTCAGGAGACAGGCACCGAAGTGGGCGTTTTTCCACCAATGTTATGTTACATGGCAATCACACCTGCTGTGCGTCAAGGACCGGTCAGACTGGGGTTGGGGGGCCTGAAAGGAAGCGGACAGTCGTCACCGTCGTCCTGTCCCCCCACTCCGCAGACGACGACGAGGTGGAGGAAGAAAAAAAAGAGCAGGGCAGGAGAAGAGAAATTACAATTTCTTCTGCACATGAAAAGAAATCCTGGATACTTTTACCATCTCCCCAGTTTCCAATAGCCTTGCCCCCCTCCTGTCCTGCATTAATATGTATACCACGAGGCACTTCTTCAACCTCTGCCTTCTCGTTAAACACTCCAGAAATGGGCTATCAGAAATAGCCAGGAAAAGATAGGTAGGTCCCCGACTCCTTGAGGAAAAATATTAGAATACGGGATGGTTTATATAGGCAGTGAAGCAAAATGGCGACTTTATTACGAAGGAGGAGTAAAAAAAAATCCTTGCGCTGGCTGGAGCTAAAAGGAGGCACAAAAATATGTTTAGTGCAGTAATTTCGACGGCTGCGAGACAGTTGGTTAGAGTAAAAGAAAACGAAGCGACGGAAAATGAGCAGAAACGCCAAATCTCGGTCGGTTTTGGTACACTCCTCGGCTCCTTACCTCGGGATTATTTCGGTTTTTTATACGGATATTATCTCGGCGGCCGTGTACAGTATTACAGTAATGTGTGTTGGGTCATGCGCGTATCCACTCCACCTTTGACAGTTGCAACTACAGTCTTGAAGCAACTTGCAAACTCTCGCGTTATTATTATCTATATCGAGCACATTAATATTGGGGTTTCTGTCTAATAAACTCGCTGCAATGCCGGCTCGTGCTGCTCCTCCGACGTAACGGCGCTCGTCCCTGACGAAAAAGGGTCAGGGCTTAAATTCCTTAAATCAACCTTCGCCAAGTATTTTAATCTAGTTGCTGCTAAATGATCTCCCCATGCGTCCTCCAGCCTATATAGCAGCTCTACCAAATGATTATAACCCAGTCTGTGGGAGGCTATTCTTTGTCATAGTGTTACTGTAGGCCAGTGCTTTTAGTCAGCCCTCTCCAAAAACCACTGGAATGACAAATGTGCCCCAAATTTGCTTTAAACTTACTGAGTTTAAAGTGAAAAGCTCCAAACTACAGCTAATGCATTTGCTCAGCAGTGTAGTACATATATAAAACCAGGCTTTTATATTGATCTAAATCACAATCCCAAAATTCAAGGTCAATATTAAGACATAAACTATTAACCCTATTTATGTTAATAGCAGCTCAACAATGCATAGGCATACAGTCAATACAATATTAGATTTTTAATTGCAGCTGCTGCAAGTTGACTACAGGGTATGTACACACTCCTGGCATTTCCCTATTTAAGCCAGCTAATTATAAATATTCAACAAATGGTATAAAGCCAAATCTTCCTTGTATCACAGCCCACTAAATGAATCATTCATGGCATCATTGCCACCTCACTCAGTTTCAGTTAAACAACAGAGGGTCTCTCTTAGTCTTTGATTGGTGCCAGTCATCATGACCTAATACTTCCTATTAGTGGAAATCATCTGAAACCATGATGTAATGTGTGTGTAAAAACAGTTTTCAGCATTGCCAGTGGAGGGCAGGAGAGCCTCATTTTTTGTACCAAATGAACTGTGCTGTTGGTCCAAAGTATCACATGTGCTTAAATAACTTGAATATCACTTTATATATTGTATATGTCAAAAAGGTTTTCACGCACAGTAACACAATGACACTAAGAGCTACACGGAAAATAGTATACAATATATTTTTTTAATACGCACAACAATTAATAGGCAAGTGAGAAAGATGAGAGCTTTAATGAATTAAAGACTTGAAGATATTCTCATACATAAATACTCAATTTCATGTTTTGCAGACTGCTGTGCTATGTCTTATTTTCTCCCAAATAAAAATGTATTGTGCCACATTTTCCTATTTAATAACAATATTAGACAGTATATTAACATGCTAATGTTTAATTGTATTGTTGCAACTGACAAAAAACTTTTTTATGTCCAGTCAAGGTTTGTCTGCATTAATCTTCCACTAGGGGGCAGTGCAGTCCTACGATTTGTCAGGAGCAGCTCATATGGAAACATGGGCCCCTGTAGCATCCTTGTCACTTTAAATGTGTGGTTGATTTTCATGTCATTTTCATGTGTGTTGGCACTTCTTTGATCTCAGTGTACTTAAGGGACGATCAGCTGGTTCATGACACACTTAGCCTGAGAGCTATTTCATTCTTGACTGAGTGACATCTGCCATTCTCCTGCAGTGTTTCCCACTGATAAAGTAAAATCTTCTGCCTGCTCTCTTTAATGGCTGCTGATGAATAGTTCACGCAGGGCCTTGTTTGACCCGTGATTAATCCTTTTACTGTGGCAGTGATTTATGTTCCCTCTCCTCCTCTGCTGAGTGAGCATAAGGCTATTTAATGGTTTTTAAAACTGGCCAGGTGGAGTGGTCTGTGCCCTAAAAGGCTCTTGAGGAGTCCATCCAGCAGTTGATTGTGTTATTTATCTTTCTGACCTTTCCAGTGAAAGTTGAGTGAGCACACATGCGCTTTTTCCATACTGACTTGCTTTGTAGTGGTATTCTGAATATAAACATTGGGCTCTGGCCAGAAAAATGACTGTCTTCAGCTGTGTGAGCCACTGAGCATCTGGAGCAGCTGTTTAAGGGCTCCTCAACAGTAGCTGATGAGAGAAGAGTGTTTTTCATTCTATTTCAGTGCTGTCAGAGGACTGAGATACAGCTGATCAAAGTCACAAACAGATAGCAATAAACAATGAATGGAGAGTCTCAGCGTTTGGGCGTTTTAGAGTGTAATGACGAAAGACAGGCTTTCAAAAAGAAAAGACACTTAATAATAAACAGTAACCAATTAACTGCACCATCCAACCATCTGCTCCACGGATTTATTCAGTTTTGAGATGGCCACTGTTCACTGAATCTGTTTATCATACATGTGCTTTGTTATCAACTGGTGAGATGCTTCATGTCTCTCAGTAATTGGATCCCAGTGTGTGTGTTTGTGTGTGTGTGTGTGTGTGTGTGTGAGAGAGAGAGAGAGAGCTAGAGACAGGCACGTAGTATGTGTGTCTATTTTGACAGGCAGCACTGTTTTGCATTCACAAAGTTAAGAGTCGTGACTTGGGGACCCTGAGTGACAGGTCCGAGCGCAGACGCAACTATGAGTCATACTCACTTTGTGCCAAATATAATGTGCAGTCCTTGTAATTCAGATTTTGATATCCAGCTTCAGATAGCAGAACTTTCCTTTGAGTTAATTGATTAATTAATGATTTCGAAAAAGAAAGGAAGGGAGAAAGCAAGAATGTGGAAAGAAGTGCAAACAAAGCGAGAAACCAACAGCAGACTGGAAAAAAGAAAGAGTATCTACAAGAGCTGTGCAGGATTTTTTGGTTATGGCCAGAATAGGATATCTGGGGACACGTTTGGGATATGAGCAGTTGAATCACTTTTGCGCTACTTGAATAAAACCAGTTGGGTTTCGATGTGTGTGTTTGTGTGTGTGTGTGTGTGTGTGTGTGTGTGTGTGTGTGTGTTTGTGTGTGTAAAAAGAGGAATGAAAAGAGCAATTTTGTGTTTCTATGAGTACATAGTAAAACATTTATTTCTAAATTTGTAAAGACAAAAAAAAAACAGTCCAATCATTCTTCTTCCACTACATGTTTTAGAAAAGCATGGGAATTAAAAATGAATGATGGTGTGCCCAAGAGGGTATGGAATTTAGCATTAGCCCAAATCTACTCATGGCACAGGCCAATACGTTATATGTTCCATTATTCAAAAGTCAGTGTGGTGACATGCAGAACTAAAGAAGGAACCCTGTTACATTTATTCTGTAGAGAGGAAGTGATCCTGGTGCATTTTTCCATTTTTTCCTTATAATAAGGGTAATTTGTTGCTTCAATGCTATTTTTGTATGTGTCCCTGTGTTTTAGTGTCTGCTGACCTGAGTATATGAACTCAAAAATAAAAACATTAAAGTAATACGATGTGAAAATCAGGACCAACAATCTAAATTAGTTTATTCTAAAAAGAGCTTTCATCACGTTCCATATCATATGATTTCAAATGTTTCATTTTTCATTTTTTATTTCAAACAGTTCATCAATCATTGTACAGAGTAAACCAAACATGTTAATTTTTACAGTACATCAGGTAATCCAAAAATAATACAGCGTGGTTTCTCCCTTTTAACAGTCACTTACTGACATTACGCAGAGACTCCTTGTCAAAGTACAGATGGGGGATGTTGGGAGGGTATGTTTTGTTTGTTGGAAGTGTATTTATTTATTTATTTCATTTATCTATTTATGCGACTTAAACATCGTCATCATACATAGCTGTCTGCTTATGGAGCCTAGAGTGACATCAAAAGTGCTCGCTTCACTCACGCTGGGAATTTTGCATGTGGGTAGCTGTCATAGTATCTTGATTTCTGAGCATTTGAAATCCCAGTGTCACACCAGGGACAGAAAGTGGGTAGAATACAACAGAGGCTTGTCCTTTTTCTTAGCATTTGTGTGGGAGAGATGACATATAGTATACAGTTGTACACACAAAGAGCAGGAGCTGTGAGGATGAGAAACAAATGCTGCCAACAGACAAATGTATATTTCCCTCAGCAGACACTCACACTTGCATCCAAACTCAGTAGAAATATTTTGTAATATTTATCCCATACAGTGCTCCTTCTCTTCACCTTTTTTATCATTTAAATTATTGCTTTAGCAAGCATAGACAGTCAATGATTATCATATGAACTCTGTGTTTTCCACTCCATTAATAAAAGACTAAGGTACTGTTACAGTATACACAGATTTACGGTGTATGTTATTCTACAACGCTTATACTGTGTGTGTGTGTGTGTGTATATATATGTAATTTCTCACTGACGTACTGCAATACAAAAAGACTGATTGTTGAAATGACATTCGGCTTAAAGTGTTATTGTTGATCTTCCAAACCTACAATTCCAAAATTAAAGTCCTGAGAGGAAAATGTGGTGTGACCTGTGGGTGAGGAATTGATTAGGTTGTATTGGCATTAATCAAATACATTTAAGACCCGCTCTTAATTCCTTATGAACAGGCTCTGTGTTGTAGCCTCAAAGGGAGATGGAGATTGATTGGAGGTTTCCTTCGCTTTAGATCCGTTGGACGGTGGCGCTGCGTGTAAATATATGTTCACACCACAACAGTAGCTGTCAGCTACATGTTTTCAGCATCACTGGGTTAAAACATTTAAGTGACGTAAACTTATGCCAAAGAGTTATTCATGTAATGATCTTTACCAGAAGAGAGAGGGAAAACTGTGAATCCTGTTTGTGCACATGTAATATGTTAAAAATAACGTTTTTTCACAGAGGTTCTGTCCAAATTGTCCAATCAGAATTATCTGAATAAGACAGGAAACCAAAAAGGAGATTTGCTGTAATCAAGCATATACCCGTGACAGGCCTACATCATCACTAGTGTTGTGAATCTTACATCTTATCACTATGTTACAGTGGGTACCCCTGCCTTGACCAGGGCTTTGTCTCTGTCTCAGTGTCTGTAAACCGTTTGGCCGTGTTGAATGAGAATCCTCCAGACTGGCTGGCGTGTAGTCTATAGGCCTGTCCTCTCCCCCCTTCACGAGTTGATTCTCCGCTCACATATCTGAAGACAGCAGCTCTTTCATGGCTCCTAGAGATGTATTGTGACAGTGGATGAGGGAGAGGGCGACCAAATGGATCCAGGGATGAGCTAAGAGAAGTTTCCAAAGGAGGCTGCAGAGAGAAGGGAGAGAAGGGAGGGGTACACATAATTAGGATTCTACAGAGAAGAGGTTAAAGAGCAGAAATAGCATGCTCTCATATCACGTCCTATTGTGAGTCTGTCTCTGTAAATGCACCATGAAGTTGTTTGTCCTGTGTGCTGAGACTCTCTCGCCTTGAATACACATCCATCTCCTCTAAGAGCCTTTCCAAAGCATAAGTATGGGGCTCATAACCCTCCTCAATCTGTATGTGGCACCTTACTCCCCCAGAATCCGCAGAATTATCAAGTAACCAATGTGACTGACCACTCTTTATGTACTGTAACACGCTGCACTCAATCACAGAGCAACAACCTCTATAGCAACCAATAGTTTAGCATGAAACATTGGCAGACTGAATAAATGAGAGAATAATGGTTGGGCATTTGCTGTAAAGTTGCTAAGGTAGGCAGAGAGAAAGAAAAAAATGGCTAAGGTTGCTGGACAGGTATACAGTTAGATTTATAATACATAAAAAGTAGTGTACATATCTGTATGATATCATTCTACAGTGCTGTTTTGATATGCATGTAATTAAGGCAGGCATTTACAACAAAGGACAGAAATTATGACATTAAGCTAATCAACATGTGCTAATAAGCCTTTTTTCTCAACATTATCTCTTCCTCTCTCTCGAAATAACAGATGCAACCAGGTGGTTTCCCTGACAACTAGCCAGTTAGTTTCATCCTGAAATGACACCAAGTGTCGGCAGGAAGGCAGACTTTCCTCTCCCAGACTGTTGGCATTTCGGCTCTAAGCCCCCCTCTCCTGATTGCCGAGGAAGACGCGCCACCTGTCTCTAGACACAGACAGATTTAACGTGGCACTGGTTTGAACCTGAACCAGGAAACGCTAGAGAGAGAGAGACAGACAGAAGGATGGAGAGGCATTGATATGACTAGAGGCTTGTACAGACACAGAGAAAACCGCTTTTCTGATAGAAATCCTTTTTAAATGAGCTCCCAATGGAGTCGTAAGAGCCTAGGTGCAGCAGAGGAGGAGAGGCAGATGGGATGAAGGGGGTGAACAGCAACCGGGCAAAATCTGTGCTGTGGAGAAATGACATGTTCCTCCTTTTTCTCTGTCTGTCATGCTCAGAGTTCCATTCATATTCTAATTCAGAGCTACAGTTCAGCTGTCAGACGTCACATGGAGCTAAAGCTCTGCACGGCAACATCAGAAGAGCGTTTCAGAGGAACAAGGTTGCCAAGATGGTCTCCCACGGCATCCAAGGTGCTGCCAAACAACATATCTTTTGAGGTGGGGTAGGGGTCAAGGGTTGTATTGGGGTTATTCATATCTTCATTCTGTTTCAGCTAATTACCACCGAGCATCTGAAACATGGCAGATGCCTACACACAAAGGCATGGATTAAAACTGTATGTCTTGAGAAGGAAGGAGAGACTGACAGTTCATTATAAAGATGCACTAACAACCAGAGGCTGAGGAGGAGAAGAAGGAGGGCAGGTCCCCCACTGGGCTCTGATCTGAATCCTCCCTCCCAAAAGCTTTCCAGATGTTACAACACCCCTTGCATGGTTCACACTACCCTGAGAGAGCTATGGCTCTGGGCTGTGGAAGACATCGTTTTTACCTTTCACAGACTGACTGATATAGCAAAGCCTAGTCTGATGAAAATACATGAAATACTATATGTGAATTGTCTAAAAACACAAAAACAAGACTCAGTAACCTTTCCAAACATTAAAGTGTTTTCTACAAAAGGAAAACAAACAACAGACTGTGAAATAATACAATGCAAACTACAGGGAAGATTGAAGTATGGAGGTACATTTGCATTCAACTTTGATGCTCTGATGTGAATTTTCACACTTTGCCCTAACTTAAAAGTGATACTAACTAAAAAATCTACGTCTTTGTGTTTCAAACACTTACTAAAGAGTGTATTGGAGTTTGTTGGAGTTACAATGGATTCCACAAGTTTTTAAGTTAAACATTTTATAAACTTTACTCTGCTCACCTTTTTATATGACAGAAAGGTAAAAATGACATATCCAATTTGTGACTAGTCACTCTATTCTTTTGTTGTTGGAGGAACATATTTTCCCCCTATAGTGTCTACAACAAATAACCTGTGATTCAAAGTCTGTGCTCATTTCATAAAATGCTGTACCTAGCCCTGTCTCCTAAAATCTGAGTCCCATTAATCAAATCCACAATGCATCTGAAAGTGTTACATGTTGTGCTGTGTGTTGTGTAAAACATACAATTCATAAAATTAGGGTTCCATTCATGTATCTTATGGTAGTGGCAAAGGAGAAGCTGGTGAGAAAATCTCAGACGTGATCCGATAAAATACGAAGTTTTTCTGTTCACTGAGGAAGGAAAGAAAACACTTAGCTATTGTTAAAGAGAACAAAACACCTAACCTTAGAAGTCACCACAGATAACCTTAAAGGGGCACTCCAGTGATGTAGTATTGCACTTCCATAAAGTTAGGGGGACTTGCAAAATACAGATAAGAAAAGATTGTCCAAATTGGTGCAGCGGAGGCAGAGATATCCTGACTTTTAGTCCCTATATGGCTCAAGTTCAAGAGTAAGATGACCTTTCTGTGTGAAATCAATAGAGCGCCCCTTTAATACAAATTCAATTCTGTTTTTAAATCCTCCTGAAACCATTCTAATTACAAATCAAACATCAGCAAAACATGAAGATCATCTACCAATATACCACATTTTCTATGGACTCCGTGAATCAAAAAATATCTCTTTCAGTCATAGTCATATGCTTTATTTGAATGTATACTTTTCCTTGGTTCTTGTGTGGAGAACAACATTTTCAACAATAATTTGCAACAGAAGTAATGTGATTCCATGTAAAGTGTGAAATGCTATTTCAGTGCTTTGAGCAAGTAAGCCTGCTGCAGACAGATTAGCATGCAGTGGAAAGTAGGGCCCCACAGCCAGGGAATAAACGTGCTATCAGACCAAGCTTTCTTTCGCTATCCATGTTCCTTCATTAACCTCTTTACTTGTCTCATTTTTTTAAATCTCTGTGATCTGTTGATTTCATCCCATGTATTTTTCTCTATCTTTTGTACATCTCACCTCCAATCGCAGCTCTGTCATCATTTTAAATTTTTCCTTATCCATTTGCAAATCTTATCCTTCAGGTGTTTCTGTGCTCTTTTCTGTATATCACAAATTGCATTTTCAAAAGGAGTTGGAGGGACACCGCGAGAACACTTACTGCTTGTAAAAGAGTCTTGTAAGGGTCGTGTTAAATCATGCTATCATGGCAACATGGAGAAAAACTCACATCTAATTCCAGCTTATTCATATTTTCATCCTCTTTTCAACAGTTATTGTGAGATCAATATTTAATTTTTAGTAAATCCATCGGAGATGAATCAGACCTGACAGGCGGTATGAAACAAGGCTCCACTAAATCACACCAGAATTGTAAATGCATTGGGGGAATCATTCTAGCTGTAGCTGGCAGTGTGTTAGGTTGAGTGTACTGTGTGAACCAAAACAGCATGTGCCCTGCTTCTTAAATATGAGCATAAGAGCAAATCCTGCAGGTGCATTAGCTACTGTGCAAAAAAAAGGTCCCCATCTTTCCATTCCATCATCACCATATGCTTCTCCACTCATATCACCTACCATTAGCCAGTTGAAACATCAGCATCTTTTCCCTCCAGCCCATATCTGTGTGTCAGGCTACAGCCATGTTAGTAGCTCTGTGAGGCTACACTCAGGCACAGCAGACTTTTGAGCTAAGTGTGAAGATCTGCATGCTAAAATACTCACAAAGACGATGTTAACATGCAGATATTTTTCCGGTATCATGTTAACTACGTTCACCATCTTAGCCTAGTGCATTAGCATACTAACATTTTATAATTAGCACTACTTTGACCCGATGATGACACTGGCATACAATTCACAAAGTTCTTACAATTCATGCTGTGGGGAACATCATTGTCATCATCATCTGTACTAAATTTCATGGCAATTCATTCAGTAGCTGTTTCACTCAAACCCACAGATATCAACCTCACTCTGGTGTTAGAGGAAAAGTCAGGGGATCACAAGATTCACAAGGTTTAATCCTCTGGGGACTGAATGTCTGTACAAAATCTCATTGCTATCTAGACCAAAAGTGGTGGACAGACTGTCAGACTGACATTGCCATCCCTAGAGCCATGCCACTAGTTTGGTTAAAGTCACTTGCATACTGCATGACTGTTTTAGAGAAATTTGATGCTGATATCTTTAACATTATTTTGGAAAGAGCTCAAGAATTTAATATGTTTAGTGTAGGCTGAGATGCAGAGACATAGGTTAGCCTGCTGATTGCATGACCTCTGCTGAAGTGTCAGTTGTCATGCTGTAGATAATGACAGGACTGTTATTTTACGATACAGTTGTTTTTTTTTACTGTTGTAACAGTCCACACTCGGACCTTTATCACCTCTGCCATCATTTACCACTCTCTCACACTTCTCATTTTATTTTCGGCTCTGAAACAACCCCCATTATCACCTCTTCAGACGTTTCTCACCCAGTCCTACCTTTATCACCTTTGAATACCCTCCAAACCCTG
Source organism: Nannoperca australis (assembly GCA_036023655.1). Taxonomy (NCBI): domain Eukaryota; kingdom Metazoa; phylum Chordata; class Actinopteri; order Centrarchiformes; family Percichthyidae; genus Nannoperca; species Nannoperca australis. The sequence continues at coordinate 40,042 of JAVQJD010063627.1, read as the reverse complement.
TGAATCTCAGGTGTTTTAAAAGAACACCAAATTAGCTTGCCCTTATAGCTTAGAGTTAGAGCCTGCTGAAGTGGCAAATTACATTACAAATTTAATTGCACTATTAATAGAAGAACAGCAATTAAATGATTTCTACTTACCAGTCAATTGCATTCCATTTCTCAATTTAATTCAGCATATTTCATTTCAACTTACTTAATTGGCAGTAAATGTCATAAAAAAATAACTTCCACTAAGTGGAATGAGTTAACATGAAAAGATAACAATAAATTACCGCAGAGAAACGAGGGAGTTTGGGTGTCCTGGTGATCCACTAGTTAAAGGCACAGGTGACTTCCCTGGTTTGAGTCTGGCCAGTAAGATTGTTGCATATCACCCCCATTTCTCCTGTCACTCTCTTCACTGAAGTGCCAAAAGATACATTAAAAAGTTAGTTGAAGCTTGTTGTTTAGCAGTGCTGATCTTTTCCACCAGCCACCACCAGCTCAAAGAAAGGGTTGTTTGGTTTGTGACACCTGCAGTTTGTTATTTTCGTAAATAGTTTTTGAAAATGCTTTTTAAAAATTATTTTATACTGTGCTATTCAGTGACTTCTGTTGTATTCATCACATTTTTAAATGTCATCTTACAGTCTGGAACAAATTTATATGACTTAATCTGTATAGGTCACTGGGTTGCAGTACTATGTTCCTTATTTTTATTACGTCTACCTCTTTCTGTCTCCCTCTCTCTCATGCACACCTTTCATATTGCTGTGGGACTGTGGAGCTTTCTCAAAATCTGTGGCTCCATGCAAAGTTGATGTTGTGTCTACAAAACCACTTTCAGGTCCCAAAGGTGGGACGTGGGAAGATTGAAATGGGCATCAACCCCAGAATTATTTATATAATTTTTGTGAAGCACTTGTCCCAAAGCAGACCACATCAGCAGCATGAATGATAAGAAAGTGAGAGTGTGAGCTTGTCAGATTGCAAGGACCACTTCATTTACTTGTTTGAATGAAACTGGTGATTGCAAGAGCCCTTGCACTGTCAGTTCATAATGATTGGTTGGTGGCATAAACAGCTTCATTGCTCTGCCTGAACTAACACAATATTCTATTTTGGTCAGATGCACTTATGTCAAGGGAGACTGGACCATTTAGAGCAAATAGCTGTGTAGTTATTTTATATTATTGCGGTAAGGGTTCTGCTCCTCAGGGTGCTCAATGAATAAGAAGAGAACAGAGTACTGAATTACTAGAGAGCACACTGGAAACAACTAAATCAACAAGCATGTTGCAATTCCCCTTAAATGCTGCAGATCTCCCTCTCATTCAAGACATGAGCTCATCCAGGATCCTGCCATTGCTGAATGTAGGTCATGACCTTGAAGATCATGGTGCACAAAAGAAATATAGCTGGAAGTTGCTCAGTGCATTTGGATCTGAATACAACATCAGAACATAAAAGATTTAAAACCTTTCATCTATCAAAACATTTCTTTTTACTTTATATGTATTGTTCATTTTAGCAGGGACAATGGGCAATACTGTACCACATATAGCTAAAAGCAAATCTTCATTAAATATGAATAAATAATAAATGTGTGTTTATTAGTATGCAATGCCATGTGAGTTCAAATATATAAATATATTTGCAATACTTCAATTTGGATGATGATGACGATGATCAATATATAGTATTTATGCAGGTACCTACATTGGACATTTAATTGGAAGATTTAAGCAAACTCCAGGGAGCATTTGAAATCCAGTTCTAGAGAAAGGAAGTTGTGTGGACATTTCACATTGATGACTCATAGCCATCAGTGAACACAGAAAACAGCTGTCTACAACAATCACCACAACAGCCAAAACAGTCTTGCAAGAAGCAAGCCACATCAAACTGCTGAATCCAGGTCAGCAGTGATTGACTGAGTCAGTTTATTGATGGCCTGATAATAAAAAAAGTGTTTACCAAAGCCATCATTCAGAAGAAGGGCAGCAAATAAAGAGCTCCCATCAATACAACCACACACAGCCACAAACAATTGCACTGCGTTGTCCAATTCCACGTATGTCACAGCAGGCATGCATGGTCTCAGACTGCCGCCTCCCAATTTAGCCAAACCCAACAGCTCTCCACCTGTTTGCTGTTTGTCAGTTTCTTTATCTTTCCTTCTCTCACAAAAACACAATTGCTCCCAGAAATACACATAAACATTGGTACTCACACACGCACACACCATCTTGTTACTTACTTCTACTAAGGAGCTGTAGGTTGCGGACTTCTTCTCTGACCTGTAGCTGGAGGACTTGTTGGAGGACCTCCTGCCTCAACGTCTCTTGGACAATTCCCATCCTCTCCAGCTTCTCTCCGTTCAAACGCAACAATGCCCGCCCTGCCAGGAGAAGGGTTATATTGATTACATCATTCCACATAATTAGAGCTGAATCATTTCATTTAGACCATGTAATTTGTCATGTCCGTCAACCAGATGGTAAAATAATTTCCTAAAGAGTTAATTGTTCTGTGAACAGCCCACTGTGAATGTGTCAAAACCACAAACCAGCAGCAAGCAAGATCCCTTCAATTTTCCCCATACATTCACATGTATCTTGGGGTGTTAACCTGAAACACAGATATAGCATTTCCAATCACATGCCCTCTTACTATTGATTCTGTATATTAAGTCTATTTGTACCTTTCCAAAACACAACCCTTTCTTTAAGGGGTCTGCCCACTCTTCCTATGTGTATGTGTGTTTCCTCCCATACTTCAATCACATGCATTTCAAAGGGATGAGACTTTAAATGGCCAATTTATATGAATGTGAAGGTATACATGATGTATTTGCAACTGCATGGTTGACATTTTCTGAGCAAATATGCATAGCTGCATTAATGTTGTAGATTAAATGTAGTTAGATCTAAGTTCCAGGGGTGAGGTGTTTATTTTCTGGTTAGTACTGCAGCCTTCCATTTAATAGCAGTAAAGAGGCTGGAGGATTGCTCAGGCTGGCTGTTTCCTACGGCTGAATTTAACTACAGAATGTGGTGGTTAACTCTGGGGAGACACACATTTAACATACCATTAACCACAGTAAACAGCTTTTACAATCAAGTTGCACTCAACACAAAGGCATTATGAAAAACGTCACACACACTCGGGTTACTGTGGGTAGGGGAGCAATGTCCTTCACCAGTGCAGGCAGAAGAGGAATCCATCATACCTGCAGCAGCTCTGTACGGTGTCCAAATCATAATTAGACTCATTACTCATGCAGCTCACTCTCCATATCATTTCATTCATTCCCATTTCCTTCCTGTGGACATCAGTGCATCATCTGTACCTCTGTCTCTAGCTCTGCTTCTGTAAAGTGTCAGTGCAGTATTGCAGAGGAGAAGTCCCCAAGTTATGTTTGCATGTATGTACAGTGTGTACGTACTTTGTACTCTCTCTCTCTCTCACACACACACATACACACACACTACACACAGTCTCGAAATGTATATAATGTGCCACAATTATTAAACCGAGTTTGTAGATCCTTTATTTATCCGCAGCAGTTAATAAGCATGTCTGTCGGAAGACTGCGGGGAGAAGAGATAAAAGAAGAGAACCAAACAAAAGAGAAGAAAGAAAGAAAACATTTTAAATTAAAGGAGAATTAGAGTTCTATGTTCTTTGTCCCTTTTCTGAGCCCATGAAATATAAATAGCCTTAATAGAGAGTCAGTAGTCATATTTCATCAAACAGCCTTTTATGGTAGAGAACAGATTTGTGTGTGTAATACAGTGATGGAGTGAGGTAGGTCTGTTGTGACCTTCAGTGCACCCGGGCGTGGGCTAAGTGCTTACACCTGAAAAAGCTAATGCAACATGCCCCAAGCCATATAGTATTTGCAATATCATGACCTCAACACAGGTGAGTAAGATGTATAGCAATAGTACTGCATCAGCCCTTTGCCCATGTAAAACGGATTCTAATACAATACTCTAACCCAAAAAGTTTTTGGGTTTTGTATTGTCAGTGAACCTAGGGCTCCGGTTATTCTCTGGAAGACAGGGTAAAAAGATGACCATCCAAGAGAGATGCAAGAAGCCATAATTGTTTAAATATGGAGATAAAGTAACACATTTTCAGTTTCTCCTGCAAGGCATCAATAGTGTTGCAATCAGTTTTATACAAGAACATTGCCAAAAAAGAGCACAAACCCTGCCAGCTTTCAAACACCAACACACATGGCTAATCTCTGCGTGAAGTGGATATAAATGTCGGATTGTTGGTTTTCAGAAAGTTATAGAAATTATAGGATGCAGCCACCAAATCAGCTCTGTTTATTCCTATCTTCATTTTCTTCTTTTATGTTACTACTCCATTGTGCATACAGTATAGCTGTACCCTCTGGAGGTAAACTGAAATAGGATTTCAGCGTTAAAAATACATTTGATGAAAGTATTGAACCAATCTCTCAGGGTGGTGCTGGAGTAGAAGATTTTGGTTATCATAACGGCACTGGTTTGTACTTTCACCAGTTTGCCACATCTGCAGGGATTCAACATTGAGGAAACTTTGTTAACAAAGCTTTGTTAAAGTTAAGCCATTTATACTTTGTAGCAAACTACTGAACATTACATCAGTAGGCAGCAATAATTATAAAAAAAATGTCACATCCCAACTCTTTGAGATATGAGCTCTCACTGGAGCTAGGCAAGCCAAATTAGGATGAAACTGTCAGACAGCCCTTGCCTTACAACCAGATGGGCTGGAACAATACAGACAATAGCTACCTCTACTGTGTGCAAGGCTCCACTCCCTGGGAGACAAAACATGGCAAACCAGTTAGCTTTCATAGTGGTTTAATGGATGTGTATATTTTGTGTGTGTGTACATGTGGTTTAAAGGCAGATTATTGACTTTTCCACACAGTCCAGGTGCTCTCTGTTTCTAGCACATAGAGTGGAACAACCCATTTTGTATAAGCATGACTACTATGGGGATACAACAACAAGCATTTCCACTTATTTTGTGCACAGTTTCAGTAATTTCTTTTACACGCACACACTTCTGTCTGCATGTACACACTCATCAACCTCTTGACTCCCTTTCCCCCTACAGCCCTCTTGTGTGTGCTTGCCAACAGCATTACCTGTACGTCCTAGAAAAACCACTGCCCTTGGTCTCTGTGTATGTGCGTGTACAAATGAGACAAAGCAGATGAATGGAGCTCAAATCAATTCCCCTGAGACAGACTTAATACAGCTCCTAATCATTTCCTGCAGATAGGGAAAGTAGTGCTGTCAAAGAGAGAAAAGGAGATACAAAAACAAAAGCTGTTTCAATAGAGATCGCTTCTCTCAATTTGGCTTCAAAATAAATTGCTTATTAACAATGTCTGTGGGCAAATGGGAAGCAGTTCTGCCTTGGCTAGGACAATAATGACACTTAAAACAGTCTGAAAAGCAATTCAAGAGGGAGGAAGGTAAAGACTTCCTTATAAACGAGCAACCTTTAGATTAAACCTTTGATAGCATACCAATACAGTCCATGCTGTCCCTGAAGGCCTATAATGTATTGCATTTCTTCAGCTTGTGCATGCAGTAACAATAAGGAAAGTATGTAGCCCTGTAGTCACATTTACCATTCACTTTATTTCACTTTCAGTATATATTCTACTGTATGTTCTCCAACCTATCCTCCTCATCTGCAGTTCACACCAGGTATAAGACTGTGACCTGCATTAGGATGTATTACCTTGATAAGCAAAAAAAAATATTACTGCAATGCATAAATTCATTCAGCAGCAGCTGGAATGGATTCCAGTGTGCAAGACCACATGTGGAGGTGGCCTAGTTGGCTTTATAGCAGATCTCAGTCTGCAAATGCAATATATACAGTTTGGAGCCATAATAAAGTATCTATACATGAAAAAATGACTTCAGGTGATTGACTGGCTGACAGCTGAAGTCTTCGACCCTGCTGACCTATACTACGTTTGCAATTTCTTATCACAATGCGGACAGAATGTAGACAACAACAAATACAGTGTATGAAATAAAAACATCTGGTGTGAATGCAAGGCACGTGATCATGTCACCATACAGATCATATTATTGATACAAGGTGAAAACATGGCCTCTGCCACTAAATATCATACACACCATGCCACCATTTTCATTCCCAGCATTAAACCTTTACAATCTGCCAATATTGGATATAATCTGACCTTTTACTTATACTCTGCTGCAATTACTAGTACTGCTACAACAAAGTCTACAGGAGTGATGAAAGTAGTATTCAGCTTAATTTGGTCCTGTAGGAAATGTAGCTTATAGTCGCTAATGTAAACGTTGGATATAATTGCTGTGTTTTATTGTGCTGTGTAACATTACTGAGTTAAAAGGTCAGATTATATTTTCTAACTACTATCCTGTAATTGCCACTTCTGGCCACAGTGGCTGCTGATTATCAAAAGTTACATAGGATCACTTTCAGTAAAAGTATTAATACCACAGTGTGACAATACACCTTTGCAAATAAAGGTCCTCCATTCAAAACATTCTGTACTTATTACGTAAAAGTAAAAGCAGTTATAATGCTGAATAGACACTTTCAGATACAAACTACTACACCTATGCTGTACTTTTTGGTTGTGTGTTGAATAACAATGAATCAATATTTTATCACATTTGGCATGCAAAACCTCAATCTGAAAAATAACTAGTAAGTACAGCTGTCAATTAAATGTAGTATAAAGTTACACAAACTCGGATATTCAAATAAAGTACAAATACCTCAAAACTTTTAAAAATGAAGAAGAGGTTGGCCATACTTTTTTTTTTTGGATGACTTGGATGACCAAGTGCCAAGTTTTCCTGCTTGATCAATACATGCTCCACATATATTACTGTGTGGAATTGGAAGAGATTTATAATCACATTGAACACATAGTCTGACAGTCTATTCCCTGCTTTTGACCACCCAACTGAATTACCTGAATCTTGTCTGCTACTACTACTAATAATATTAGTCATATCAAAAACATTATTCCACATAATAAAAATAATAATAAATGAATATTAGAATGACAAAAGATGGTAGCGTGAATTTACACACAAATTAAATGTAAAAGCAAGAGACACTGAAGAAGCTACACTCATCTCCTCAGGCAGCTTGTTCCACTGTAATGTTGCTCTTACTGTGAGACAGAGTAAAATACAATTACTTTTGGGTCACTGAACTAAGATGATACAGAGACAAAACCCATTTCTAGACTGTTGGTAAGATCCAAGATCTTTCTGTGCATGAAAAACAAATTTGGATGTAGAACACTTATTGATGTGATTCTTTGATGCTGTCCATATGCACCAACAACAAAAAGACATATTCACCAAACATTTGCACAAGAAAACACAGGAGCTAATAATCCAGGCAAATTTAAATACAGCTGGACATCAGCAAGTGAATGCATAAGGATAATTGGATCTAAGCCTCACTCTCTCTCCCCCTCTTTGTTTGAGAATGCATAAATAAAAATGGTCAGATCAGAGCTGCTCTAACTATGACTGTGGCACCATTGTCAACCCTGAAGCCAGTGTGTGTGTCTGTATGCGCTTGTGTGCATGTGCATGCAAATGGCAGTGAGTGGTGGCTGACCCTACGGCACAGAACAGCAATCTGTTCTCTGAGAGACACTAAAAAAGAAACCGCTCCACCGTCTGCTCTGTCAAGGCTGTGGATATGTGCGAATAAATGTGTGTTTGTGTGGGATTGTGGAAGTGTCTGTGTACACATTTGTATATACCTGCCTGCTCGTGTGTGTCTGTTAGTGTTGTGGTTTGTGTATGTATGCACTGGCATGCATTTGTGTGGGCTTGCTAACAAATATATGTGTGCGTGTGTGCGGTAGGGGGTGTTGTTTGAACTCAAAATGCGATAACCCACCATTTTTTCTGCAGCTTTCCCTTTCTTCTCCAAAAATAGGCTGCACTCCTTTCGTTACCTCACATGAATGCCTTTTAAATCTCCTTTGGAGAGATTTGGGTGTAAACCTGTTTCCAGTTGAAAAGGCTAAGCTGTGGAACCACGAACCTAAAAATAAAACTTGTGTGACATTTGGTGAGCCTGTTATGGCACTGGTTTGGTTTGTTAGTCCACAGGAACATCATTGCTGTGCTTATTAAAAGGAGCAGAGGTCAATGAGGATATCACTGTCAAGCAACAAGACCACTCCTGTTCATGCATCGTCATGTGTTGTGTACAGTACCTGTGATGGCGTGATGGGAGAAGGCCTCTACATAGGTCAGATAGTTGTGAGGACAGTGTTTCTTAAGCCACTTGCAGACGTCCTGCTGAGTCCACAGCACCACAGGTTTGGATAGACTGGACAGAGTAGGACTGGTATGATACACAGTGAAGGCTTCGCCCGGACGCAACTGAAACACACAAGAAACAGAAAACGTATATTAACCGATGCACTGTAGCATGTGTGTGTTGGTACGGTATTAGCAAGACAGGGCCAGTGTATGTGTGCATTTGTATTTTAATTTCTTGAGGTACTATATGAAGCAAGTTGGAACATTGCTTTTTTATGGCTTTTTTTTCTTCTTCAGATAATAACCATATAATTTCTCTAGCTTACTTAAATATGCAACATTGTGGATTTTCTCATTAATGTAAAATTAGCTGGGATGATGGGTTTTAATGCCACAGTTTGAAACAAAATTCCATCTGTTAGTCTAGTGAATTAAACATAGAAATTGTGCAAATAAAGTCAGGTAATAGAAAGCAGCTTATTAAGGTTTGCAGCCTGCAGTGTCATCAGTGTTGAGACAAAACATTTACAACTTACCTTTAACCACTTGTAAATCTGAACAGGTTATAGTAGTCCCATGTGCGAATCAACTGAAATTCACATAATGAGCTCAAACGTAACCCAAATGAGCACGAGGTTTAAAAGCTGGTAGGCATAGAAGGGCAAACAGATACTGTTCTTTTCACCAAAAGAAGCACCCAGTGTTTTACCTTTCAACCCTGATTTAGAGAGACGAAAGAAATGCTGCTATTTCCATTACATCACCATACTTTCTCACACAATACATTATTCCAATTCTGTACAATGTGGCATTTCACCTCTCTGTCAACAACATATCTTGATACAGTAATTATATTCCATACATTATTTCTACCAGCATTGGGTATGGGGTAGTATTTTGGCTGTTATGGTCTTTTTCTGGAGGCAATTATTTGTGACAGCAGTACCTTCATTATGCAGCATTAGTGTGATTCTGTCTTCTTTGACTTTCAACTATGTGTAACACACATCTTTATTCCTCTCATACTCAATTCCCCCCTCTCTCTTCTTCTTTGCACACCTTCCTCTAAACGCGAACGCTGTCAAAAATGTTTCTTTGTGTGTCACGGCTGTGTGTGAGGAATTAATATGGACATTAATAAAGTCACAACCAGTTCATATTTGCAGAAAACACAACCACTGCTTGTCCCTTCAGCTCTCTCTCTCTCTCGTGGGACTTATTCTCATATCTAATCCATTCATTCATGCTCTGACTGAGCCAACTTCACAACAAAGACTTTGGCCAATTTTCAACAGAAAAACACAGAACTGCTGCCAAATGTTCCACTCCATATCTGACTGCATTTAATGGGATTATGTATGCTAAAATGTCATACACACAAATGCACTCTTGCAAGCACTCTTGTAGCTTAATATCCAATGTACTCCCCGTCGCTTTCTTGTTAATGATATATAAACAAGCTCCCAGAACACCTTCACATCTCAATATGTGATAGACACAGGTTTATAACTATTTTCATCTTTGCCTGCCGCTGTAATGAGATCTCCTCCTGTCAATTTAAGCACCAATCAGCCCCATCAAGTCCTGGCTGGTCCACCAGCTAAGTGTGTTCTGCTTTGTAGGCCTTAATTGAAAACAACTCCATTCCTTTGCTCCAGTGTGTTTGCTCATTTCCTAATTACACACATAGTTCTAACTCGACTCAATGGAGCGCTGAAGCCATTTTAATAACCCAAATTTACTGCCTGACCCCTCCCCATCATTAATTGTGACTGAGTTGGGAGAGGTGTGGAAATGCACACCAGAGGATAAAAGTGCTCCCTCTCCTTTGGATGCCCATTACTGACTGCGGTAAAGCTGGTTTACTCTCTATCATCTCTACAATCCTCATATTGACAGAGTAAATATTGGAGTGAGCGGGGCCTGCAAATGCCTGGACAATTATTAAGTGTGGCAAATTTAACAAAACAAATAGATATTTGTTTACATCAAGTCAAAGGCAACAGGACCTGCTGTTTGTCCTCTCAGGGCCAAACAGAATGGTCATAATCCTGCACGACCCAGAGGCCTGAGAGTCTTAAACAAGAGGAATTTGATCAGTGAGGGGATGGGGAGTTTGTTTTTTTGGTACTGTGTTTACAGTATTTAAGCTGCATAGAGGAAGTTAAAACTGGCTGCAATTGAATTGAAGGCCATCTTACTTTACACTATTATCTCTATAATATATTTTCTTAAAGGAATAGTTTGACATTTTGGAAAATACATGTACTTTTTTGGCGAGATTCAGATGAAGAGATTGATACCACTCTCATGTCTGTACAGTAAATATGACGCCAGCAGCTGCTTAGCTTAGCTTGGATTAGTATAAAAACTGAAAATAGGGGGAAACAGCTGGGCTGTTTTCGAAATCACCTACTTTACTATTAGTACATACTGATTTTGCCAAAAATGTAGCATGTAGTATGTAGTATGCAAACAAAAACTAAATCTGCAGTATGCCAGAAATACCCGGAGGTTGTATTGTTGTCCAGTATGTCAGACCAGTCTAGTACGCCTACTATATCCCACAAGGCAAAGCAGAGGTGTTTATTCAATTCACTAATGGCAGACAACCACACTACCGTGTCAGTGGCTGACAGGGAGAAATATAAATAGTGCCACTTATAAATATTCTTTCTAATTTAATCATGTGCTAGGGAAAATTGTGACGAGGCTACAAAGTTATTCCTTTTCGTTTTGAGAGCTTAAGAGGGTGCTATTGTGGTGGTTTGCTGTTAGCCATACTGTTGTTTACTTTCACTTTTAGAAAACAGAAACGGGCTAAGCCTGGCCTAGCATACTGAAAAATAAATCGCTGTAACTGTTTCATACTGTATACTAACGATGAAAACAGTATGAAGTGTGTAGTACATACTGCATACGTCTGTAGTATGTAGCAGATGGTTTTGGAAACAGCACTAGTCTATCTATTCTTGGACAAAGCCAGGCTAGCTGTTTCCTGTGGTTGGCTGCTAGTTGCAGCAGCACATTTACCACACAAACAAAAACGTATTTCCCAAAATGTTGACCTATTCCTTTAAAATATGGCTCCACAGTACATAATAGTTGTTTGGATGGGAATATAGATGTTAAATAGGTTGATGTAATATCATATAACTGTGGGTGTTGATGAAAAGTGTATTGGTACTTAAACGTTTTTCCTTTATTTGTGTAGATTAATAAGAAATGTACATATTCTATACACAAAATTTAATAAGTTATGTTTCAAGCAGGGACTGTAAAAGTGTTTGACATGGAATTGAAGTGGATTATGTTACATAACAAAAAGAACATAGGTAAAAATATGTTATTGTTTCACACCTCAACTCTCCAGATAAACAGCAGTTGTATCATAGACGCTACTACCGTGACTACTTATAGTGTCTGTGTGGCACGTCTGGTGTGTGCTACGTGTGCCATTTGACGTGTGTGCTGCCTATGTGACACTGCCAGTGTGTGTTGCATTTACGACTGGAGAGCGAGAGCAGATTTCCCTGCACAACCCAAAACATTAAAACATAAATCAACACTATCACAGACAGTGCAGTTAAAGATTCATCAGGCAGATTCATAATAACCCAGGGACCTGTATGTATGAGAAAAAAACATTTTAATAAATAATACATATATGCTCCAAAAAGATGACCCAGCAATGTGTAGTAATTTGTCTTTAATAGTGACTAAAGCTGCATGGCATTGCATCATCACAGAATAAATAAAGTAAAGCCCTTTAAATCCACCGAGGCATCATTTAGTACCTATAACAAATCTGGGAGACAAATACAGATCTTTGCCTAGAAGTTGTAATGATTAATTAATCGATATTTCATGACTCACATTTGTTGACATTTATATAACTGTGCAGTATATGTCATGAAAAATGGAATGAACTACATAGAAGACAGATAAAGATGACAGACAGATAGAGAGGGTGAATAAAGACAGACAAAGAACAACAAAAAGAAAGAGAACACAGTGCGAGGGGGAGTCAGGTTCTCTTTGTGTGAGTAATGGCCTTCATCATCAAGAAGCCAGACAGAGGGGAAATGAAATGATAGCTCCCCATCATCCCTCCTTCTCTCTTCTTCCTCCCTCGTTTTTCTTGCGCCGTTCTTAGGCCATCTATCAGACTGTATCTCCTCTGGCCAGTTTTCTGTCGTCCCTGTTCACCCGTTTCTACCTCCCCCACTCCTCCCGAGACCTACTTCTGTCCAGTGGGAGGAGCTCCCTCATTCATTACATGCAGGAGAGGAGGGGGAGAGATAGAGGGGTGGGGGTAGGCATAGGCAAAGTGGAAGCTGTATATTAAGCGGAAGTCTGATGAGAGGTGGAGGACAGAGAGGAGGGAGAGAAAGAGGGGGAAGGTAATGGATATGCAGTGGTATGTTGTAGTCAGCAGCAAAATGGCCAGGACAGTAAGCCAAAGTCAAGTGTATTTAACCGTTCAGTCCCATACGTTGCAAAAATTACCTTTAAAAAAGACTCCAACATTTTGGGAAATATGCTTATTTGCCTTCTTGTTGAGAGTAAGATGAGAAGACTGATACCGCAGCTGGGAGCCAGTTAGCTTAGTTTAGCATAAAAACTTGAAACAGGGGAAACAGCTAGCCTGGCGCTGTCAGAAGGCAATAAAATCCACCGACCAGCACCTCTAAAGCTCACTAATTAACATGCTGCAGTATCCTGTTTGTTTTATCTGTTCAAAAAGCGTCATAATGAGGCAACCAGTGGAAACTCCAGAAAGTCACTGCGCCCAGCCAAGAAATAATCCTGCACATGTAAATGTACTTCAATTATACAGCACTTTTTCAACCTTAATGATTTCTGAAGTGCAAAATGCAAAGCGCTGGCCTCCATCAGGAGCAACTTAGGGTTCAGTGTCTTGCCCAAGGACAATGTGGACAGGAGGGGCCGGAGATCAAACTGCCAGGCCTGAGACTAATGGACGATTATTTTCCGCCTTCCTGCTTCCTCACATTTTTACTCCACATACCCTGACTTCCTTTTCTGCACTTCTCTATTGATCATTCTGTGTGTTTCCTCGAACAGCTTATTTGTCCTTCCCTGCTTACTTTGTTCTATCATGTTTCTTATCCCCCCTCCACTTGCTCCTCATAAATTTTATCCTCTGCCTGCCTGCCTGCCTGCCTGACACCCTCCCTCCTTCCTCCTACCTCACTGTCCTCCCTTTCTCTTGTTTCCTCTCTTCAATCTTTCTTCTGCCTTGACTTCTGTGCACTGAGCTATTTTCTGTCCATTTAAGTAAGTGCCCGTGTGTGAGAGCATGACCTGCCTCTCAGTGTAGCTGAATCAGGGATTAGCCAAAAGTCAGGGAGCGTGGGGAATCCTTAAAATTCACTCTTTGTGACCGATCACACCTCTCTTCCGATGCCTGCTTCTCTCTACACATCCACACCCTGACTGAGATTGATCAATGATGTAACCCCAATTTGCAGTACAAATCTGAATGTGTGTGTGTGTATTTGAGTGAGTGAAGCTATGTTTTATAATCTGCACAATATGTACTGTAGCTCACACCTGCCTTTCTCTCTTCACTCTGCATCCTTTCTTGCTGTCACTTCATTTTCCACAGGATACTAAACACTCTATCTTCTCTTTATGGTCTGCTGTCTAACCTAACAACTGTTTCTTTCTATCTCCCCATCGACAGTACCGATCTATCTCTTGCTCTGCTGTCATTGTAGAATCACATTTTGAATCTGTCTCGCCAAAAAAGACCCTGACAGACCCTGACACGTGATCATTCATATCTCCTTTTGCACCTCCCTCCCCCCTTTTCATTTAATCTCATCCTTCATCCCTCTCCTCTCAGTAACACTGAATCCTCCCCCTTGTCCCTGGCAGTTTCTGTTGCATCATTTAGCACCCTTGTGTCTCCCACTGTTCAGTCTAGCCTTGTGCATATGTGTGTTTCAGTGTGTCACCGGGATTCTGAAAATGTTTGTGTGTGAGCTTTTCTGAGTGTCTACTTGACTGTTCCTGTGCAAGAGATTGTGTGCGGGTGTGAACTGTCAGCCTCCGTTAACTTTGCACAACTCTGCCTTTGGTCGTCCTCAGGACTCAGGAGTTTGTAAATGTCTTGCACTCATGCGAATGTGAGCGGGCTCTCAGTGGGAGGACAAAGGGCCAGATGGGATTTTCACAAAGCTCTCAGCAGTCCAACATGTGTCTCGGACAGAGCAACACAACATTGAGTGGCAGGACAAGAACAATACAGGCTAAAGTATTTCCGCCTCACTGCCCAGCAGTTCTCATTTTTTTCTCTCTGTGTCTCTATACTGTGTCTTTCAAACCTTTGTTCACAACTGCATTATCACTACATCAGCGCAGCCATCATCCACCAAGGTAATTCTTCCAAAAACATCTTCATTCCTAAACATCAAAATAGATAATATGTAATGTCATTTGAATGACTTCCAAAAGCTGTTTCTAATTTGGCACCCCTATCAGCCGGAAGACAGCAAGCAAGTGACATATGAAAAACGATTTGTATGATAGTTAACTGATCTGCCACCTTTATGGTTAAAGTTTGGTTAAGTTTAGGCAAATAATACTTTAAGTTTAAGGAGGCACAGCCTCTGGTATCAAAGTCCTCTGCTTCCGCCTTTCCTTCTGAGAGAGGTCACTTGTCAGAAAAACACAAGCTGCTTCAAACCACCCACACTGTTGTTTTTCTGGTGAGGACAGTCTCAATGAATTGAAATCGATGACAGCTCCTCCATCGCCCACACTGGCTAAATTTGAAACCAATAAAACAAAACATATCCCTAATGATTTTACTTAAAAATAAATTGTGAGAGGTAATCTTCTTTGGTGATGGTGTGTAATTAAAAGGCCAAATACACTGTCTCAGAGTGCACTGTACTTAGGCACAGCAGTGTGCTTTGAGCTAATGCTAACGTCAGCATACAATGCTACATTATCATGACAATGCTAACATGCTGATGTTAAGCAGGTATAATCTTTACCATGTTTGCTGTCTTAGTTTTTGTAATATCATGCTTGCATTTTCGCTAAACACAAAGGACCAAGGAGAGCGAATGTCATTAGTTTTGGAGGTTTTTGGTCATAAACTAAAGTATTGGACACATTTAACCTTTGACCTGATGATGACACTATCTGAAAAGTCAAGGGATAATCAAATTGGTTAGAATACGTCCTGAGGGGATATTATTTACTGCTGAGACCTTTTATTCAAAACCACAAATGTGAACCTCATGGTGGCGCTACAGGAAAAGTCACAGGATCAAAATATTCAGTAAGATTCATCCTCTGGGCACCATGAATGTCTGTGCCAATTCATCAAGTAGATGTTAAGATTATCATCCCATTTGACAAGAGAGTAAAAGTCAGAGATCATTATAGTCAGCAGGACTTGTCCTCTGGGGACCATGAATTTACGTGTGGTTCATGACAATCCATCCAATAATTTAGATATTTCAGTCTGGACCAAAGTGGTGGACAGACTGACCAACAGATTGACATTGCCAACCACAGAAAAGATAAAAAATATAACTGATAAATGTAGGCTACAATATACAATGTAATGTATGGCTACAGTTGATGCAGTAGGTAGCTTAACTTTTTGTGCATACAGCGCAATCATAAGATATTATTTATGCATGTAGGTGAATATGATAAAGGTATACCACGGAGCAGTTCAGGGAAACATATGTTAATGTCACAGCAGTAGTGCACATTTGAGGTGACATTAGTTGAATGACTTTGTTCAATTCGCATTACCAAAGCAGATGAGCAGGACAATCAAAACAACAGCTACTTTCATTCCATAAACTAATCCATGTACTAACCCAGTTGGTCGCTAAAATAATGAGCTGGACTGGAAATGACCATCCTAAAAATCCAGAGTTTATCTTAATTTCCTTACAAGAAGTGGACAAAGATAAACTGCTTTGTGTAATATATCTGTGTGTTTTCTCTTAGTTCACTGCTTTTTGTTAGTTTCAGCTGAGAAGGTCAGCCACTGTGTTCTGTAATGAGGAGGGAAAAATAATCACAGACCTGGTCTTTCTCGTTCGACCACCCAGCATGGCAAATTAGTGAATAAAGCCCTTACTTCTTATAACAGGCTTGGCTCTGATATGGGGAAATAAAGCACAGTGGCTGCTGTTACTTCCTAAATTGTGTCTCCGTTATTCCACCTATTCCCCAGTTTCATCTAAAGGTTCACCCACAAGCTGTGTGTCAGACAGCAAAATAAAAGCCACCCACAAACCCCTCCCCTCTCCCCATCTGGCTAGCCAAACAACAGCCAATTCAAGGATGGCAAAGAAGGTGCGCCAACTACACGAGTCATTATTTGGAAAAATCCTATTACCAGATAGGTCTGCATACAGGTCCACCTGCAGCAATATAACAACACAAATGAGAATATAACCTCTATTTTAACAAATCATTAAAATTGTCATTGAGTTGGTGGTTGCTGGTGTAGGGTGACATTATATTAACTGTTTACAGTACAAATTACTTCTTGTTATTGTTTTAAGCGTACTTTTTGACACCTTCTGTCTTGTTTCAAGACACTTACTTTCATTTCCTGAAAAGAACTGGAAAATGGACCACTGTATAGGGAATAAATGGAATTACACCACCTTCTTTCTTGTTTCAAATAATAAATGCTGAATATTACATTGTACTGTGTCTATTTATGTGTCCCTACACTTGGTCAGTACTATCGAAATAAGCTAGGGGCATCTTTGGTAATGGCAGCCATATTTGTGCATGCATGAACACCAGTATGTTATTATTTCTCTCCTGACTCCACCAACATATCTCTCCCGATGTGTGTGTGTGTGTGTGTGTGTATGTTGCATAGGAGTGCATAATGTGTTATATTAGCTTTGTTAAACAAATAAGGAAGATTCCCCAGGTCCCACCTTATATACAGAAGCTAAGCTGTGTTTCACTTTACTGGTTCCCTCATTACAGCTGATGTGTGCACAACCAGTGTAATGGAGAATAATCTAATCATCACTCCTGAGAGAACTGGACACACATCAATCCACGCAAACCACACACACACACACACACACACACACACAAACACACACACACTCATGCACACGCATAAACACACAGTCTTGAAATTACAGAGGCACAAATGGCCACTGAAAAATGTGAATGCACA
This sequence comes from Nannoperca australis, assembly GCA_036023655.1. Taxonomy (NCBI): domain Eukaryota; kingdom Metazoa; phylum Chordata; class Actinopteri; order Centrarchiformes; family Percichthyidae; genus Nannoperca; species Nannoperca australis. The sequence goes on along the minus strand of JAVQJD010063627.1, from coordinate 22,535 downwards.
GACACACACACACACACATCGGAGAGAGCTGGACTGCTCTCCCAGTTGTTAAATAATGTATAAAGAGCCTTGTTGCCACAAGGAAATGATAAGCCTTACTTCTTATGGTATAGAGGAGGTTTAATTATCCAGTCTCTGTGTAATCACATGGAAACAGCTTCCCACTCATCTTTTATTAAGCCTTTTATAGCTGAGGGGGCAGTCTTTTATGAATTATTGAACAATCTTGCAGTGAATATGTACATCTTACAGCCTCCCAGTAACAAACTTTCTTAAAGGTAGTGTGGACTTAACAAATGACCTCCACTGGGCTATCTGCTCTCTTTCATGTAAGGAGAATGAGCCAGGAAGGAGGATGTTGTGGCACATGCAGTTTTAGGTCAAACACAGACGGAATGCTTTAAAATAGATTTTTTCTTTGTTTTGACTCTGTCTGGTGCTGTACAGATGGAATTCCATTTTGCACAAGAGTCGTATGGAAGTAAACGTTGCTCTGGCTGCTATGCTTACATTAAACTGCTCAAACATTGAGCCACTGTGCTGGCATCCCTCACCAACCCAATCAGCATTAAAATGACTTTCATAACCGGTGTTTTCACCAGTCAGTTCTGTTAAAGCTGTTGCTAAGCTTTGGGGAAAAACACGCATCTGTGGGCTAAATTTGATTTTGAGACGTATAGCACAGATAGTATTAACTCTACATTTCTGAGACTCAATGTTCTATAGAGTATGTGCTGTCTTGTCTTGTTCTCATACCACTCCTCTGTTACGTAACAAGTTTCTCTCTGATGGTATCTACCACAGGCTCAGGTGAGACCAGCCAATATCATGTACAAGATAAAACAATTAGACCTCCTGTTACCACTCAGACTTGACATTTAGAGATGTGGCTCTGACACTGATGCACTAATGTTCTCTTGTCTTTCTGATGAACCAATTATCTGTCACAGTCCATGTATGTTGTTTTCCCCCACCCAGAGACAGGACTGCTCCATAACACCACTCTTTCTCTCATACGCTTAGAAAATGCAAAGCTTTTATGAGCTACCAGTTAATTCACACTGGACAATATTAAATTACGGCAAAGCTCCCCTCAAGGGAAATAATGTTTTCTTAACTAAGCTATTTATAAAAGAAGTTCCAGTTACTTCATCAAAATATTTCACTTACCACTGGGATGTAATTTAATACACAGTCATACAAGTAAACTGTGCCATTAATTCTAACTTATGAAACAAGATAAAATAAGTTATGTTGTACTTGAGATGGCCACCATATTTATAATGTCAGGCAAAGGTCTTTGGTATATTGTAATGTGTAGAAATAAAATAAACGAAATCTAAATTTCCTTGAATGGCTGAAAAACGCTGATCAAAAGCTAAGGCGTAAATGTGAAAAAATGCTATATTCTTTCTTTTGTTAATACCCAAGAATATCAGTTACAAATTGATGCCTTAAAATGACAAACAATATACCACTAAAAACACCAGCAAATGTGGAATTGGCTGAACTGATTTCTAGAAGTCCTCCTCTTTAGAGTGTGGCAAAAATAAAGCATGTTTTCTTTTTGTAAACTGAAAAATCTGAAATCAGTGACAGATTATACGCATTTCACAGCAGATTACTTCACTAGTGAAACAAAAGTATTTCTTGAGCCTCAAAAGCTTTCTTTCTCTGTCCATATTTGTTATGGTCCCTCATTGCCTGAACAATTTATTTTGGGGATCTGGAATCTGTTTTTGTAAACGAAAACACATTTGAAAGTCCTTCACATGCAGTGAAAACATTCCTCCACACTGCTTTTGGTCCATTTCTGTGCACGTCTTTATACCTGGATGCCCTCTGTGCCGGGCTGCTGCAGTAGTTTGACAGTGCGTGTGTGCGCTGTCTTCTGGCCACGGCCGTCGTGCCAGGTCAGGTTGCTGCCTCCGGCTCGACGCGGCAGCTGGTAGCTCAGCTCCTCAGCTGACACCGTGTGCTCCAGGGAGGCACGGCAAAAACTGAAGCTGGACGCCGCTGACAGGAGAGAAAGGAAGACGAAGAGGTGAGAGAAACAGAAAGAGACAAGCAGAGGGAGAAGAAGGAAGACTGATAAGCACTCACTTTGTATTGTCTTTATTTAAGGGGTTTGTATACACATTGTCAACAAACTGAGCAACAGGAACACACAAAAAAACATAAAAACTAAATAAATAATTGATAATCCTCTAAGAGCCTAACAGGCTGCATTCACTCCAGATTACATGCTTTGTGTACTGACTCTCATACAGCTACAAACAGATGGCTGTTTTGGTGACGGTGGTGGGCAGCAGTGCTACTCCACTGTGATCTCCAATTATGCTGAGTGCATATTCACCGAAGCAGTGATGTTTTTTTGGAATTGTGTCTCTCTTGCTAGATTAGTCCTTGATTATTTAAATCCTTCATCATGAATATTTGATTTTCTTTTTCTTCCCTCTCACTGTCTATCGTTCCATCCTTTCCTCCCCGGACTGGGTGTTAGCTGTGAGACAGCCAAGCAGACACGTTGTCAATTCAGGGTCAGAGAACAGTTCTGTAAGAGCCATGGGGCATCTTTTGCAGTTCACATCAAGTTGAACAGGCTGCTGTGCTGTGGTTGGTCATCTGTCAGTTTATTCAACAGTACACAAATACAGCCATTGCTTACCCTGGCAATAATTTATTAGTAAGGTGAATGATAAAAGAGGATTTGACTGCACATCAGCCAGACACAACAGAAAGGAGACATTGAAAGGGAGAAGACAAGGTCATGGGAATGTATGAAATAAAGTGAAACAGAGAAAGAGACACTTAAGTAACCTGCTTATTGACAGCTTTCTGCAGTTACCTAGATCTCTAAACACCACGTAAACAAGAAACCCATTATTTAGGGGTTAAGCAAAACCTGGTTAACACACAGCTAGATTTAGGCCAGAGAAGCCTGATATTTGGTGTATATCATGTATACACTTAACCTGGTTTCTTCTAACAGGGCTTTACCATGTGTCCATGTGGCTTAAGGCATGGAAAGTATCTTCGTGGCACAGGAAGAATGAAAGAAAAGATCATTACTCACAGTACTCAAAGTACATCATTGTAGCCAACATAATTAAATCCAACCAAAACTGAACCTTGAATAAATAAGTTACAGTTGCACTCAAAGGCTCTGGTCTCTGCCTGCTTTGGTTCAAAAATATACTAGAGGAAAGAATCTATCATTACTATTACCAACAAGCTGCAAGTAAATGCAGGCTTGCAGTGCATGTAAAGCATTTCCAACAATAACTAGATTTTTCCCTAAAATCCTTGCTTTTGAGACAGAATTACCGACGATATAGCTTAAAGTAAAACAAGGCATAATAAATTGTTGCATAAATCTTTTGAAATGTGAAAAAAAGTATATTTCCAATAGAACAAAGTCTTTGAGAAAAGCATCGTTTCATCTGCTATGAATGACTTCATCATTTATTTTCATCCATCCTCCTTAGGGGCCAGATTAAAAAAAATGGAGATTGGATTTATTTGAACGCGGTATAGAAAGTAGTATAACGTCTTTCCAATAGGTTCATTTATTTGCTTCTTTATTATGTTGCTTTCTTTAGGTGATTTCTGGCCCTGTAGTCATGCCCTACCTTTCCATACCTCTTACAAAAAAAAGGGGAGCCGAATTGGCATGAAAATATAAGATGTATGCTGCCAAAAAACAACAAGTAAAACTTGCCATTCTTTCCACCAACAAGGGAAACAAGCTTTTCTGAAAATTTGTATTTTAGAATTGCACAACAGACCACTGAGACGGACTTGCACCTGGTTGCAGTCAAGGAGTGGAGAAAAAAAACAAAACACTTTTTCTCAACCCAGGAGTGTGTTAAAGTGAACAGCAGTGAATACAGAGTTCACACAGCCATGATGGAGGAATGAAAAAGAAGGTGAAAAACAAGAAAGGCCTGTCAGGAATCACTGATGTGTGACCTATTCTGCCTCTCTCCCTTCGAATACTGCTTTCCCCCATTTGTTGCTTCTTTTGGATCTTCTTATGCGGTGGTATCTTTCTTGATTCCCTTCTTTTCTTTCTCTCTCTCCCTCAGCATTACTCTGTCTCACCCTGGTTGTCAGGTCTTTAAGGGTCGTCGGGACAAACCAAGCCCGGCCCCGATGTAATTACTGCCAGTCAGATTAAGGGGAGGGAGACAGGAGGAAGGAACGTGGAAGCCAAGCGCCTTGCAACCCAAAAGACCTGCCAATCTTACAGAAAGAGAAAAGAGAAAGCACAAAAGCGAGAGCAAGACATATAAGAAATGGGGAGGGAGAGCAGTGCTATAAATTAGCACTACATTCATCCACACTGGCAGTGAACTGATCAAAGTGTAGCAAGGTAAAGGAGCTTGGGGAGGAGGCAGGGAGCCACGTTAATAGACCACGAAACAACCTAATTTCACAAGCTGTTAAAGACAGAGCTTTTCAATTATTAGATAGAGACCACCCTTCACTTCATAGACACCACTTCGAAGATGAAGAAATGCAGCATCATGACTTAGTTCCACTGAAATCTCAATCTCTGCCACATAGCCAGACCTTGCCACCTCCAGCAGTCATGAAACGAAGACAAAGCGCTCACTTTGCAAGCTTCAGTGGATCGGTCGGCTTAACCTCCTGGCACAGGATACAGCTGAGAATTTAGAATCAGCCAAAAGCGATTAAATATCCATACCTTCCAACTGAGGTCTCTTTTGAAATGACATTGCAACGTATGTCTCTGCTGTCTGCTTTTAGAGTCATAAAGCTTTAAATGGAAAACGGAATATGGAATATATTCTTAATGAGACTGAATGAGAGGATTTAGTGGATATTTGATTTAAATGGATATTTGCGTTCCAGAGTGATTACCATCCCTACTACTCAGCAGAAGGGGTTATCTGTCACCTCTTCTCGTCTGTCTCAACGTGCATTTGATCAGCCTGGACAATCACAAATTCTCCTCCATCCTATTTGTTGTATTATCTCTCTTGCTGGTGACTTTTATCACCTCCAGGCAAGGGAGGGGAGGGAAGACAAGGTATGATGAAAGGCGGATGGCGGGAGGCAGGATGAAAAGCGAAAAGCATGATGTGTGTCTTCTGAGTTACAGTCAGCGAATAAAAAGGAAATAAGAAGATGTGATGTAGTGCCATATTGTAAGCTCTGGAATCTGTAACTTCAGCCTCACATGCAGAGAGAAAAGGTGGAGAGAAAGAGAGAGAACTGTTGGTGTAGAGGCGCCAAAATCAAGGGCATAGTGTCAGACAGGTGTTTGTGTGTTCGTCAATGTGTGCGCAGAGGGTAGGTAGGTCAATATGACTCAGCCCACTGAAGTGTAACCTCATATCACCTCCTCTTGACTGAGCAGCATATCTGCTGTGCAGAGTGGCTGCTAAATCTCGGAGGTATTCCCTTTTGAAAAGGTAATTAAGCTGTTAGGTACGGCACCCTGGAAGGTCGTTCCAAGCCAAATCCCAGAGTAGATTAACATGGCAGCACTGGACATTACTCATTTGACTCCAAAAGTGAGCATCTAAATTAGTCCGTGTGGACTATTTTGCTGTGTAGGCTTTTTGTAGAAGTTTGATTTTTGCATAACCTTGGCATCAACTTCAGAGTGCATGTGTATGTGTTTGCATCCTCTCCCATGAAGGATGAGGCAAGTGGTCTGGCTAATCCACTTTATTTCAGGCATCCCAGAGAGGGTGCCATGGTGTATTTCAGCAGCGTGATATTGTCATCAACTCCCTCCCTACCGAGCACCTCTTATTAAACTCAAAAGATAAAACTTCTATTTAAAGTCCAAGTTTTATATAAATTTCTAAATATGATTCTAAAAAATCACAGACATCCTCACTCCTCTGTAATCTGCAAGGGGGTGAAACTTCATCATGGACTGATTTCATGCCTGTGTAACACATTAAACCTGAAGTCCTAAATATTGCATCGAACAGAACAATGCTGCCAACTCCCACTATGTCTAGTACATCTACCAATTATTTGTTGGTCCAAAAGTATGTTGGGGGTAAAGCGAGGGGCTATTTACAACTCTTCCACTCCACCAGACCCGGTTTACCCCAGGAATGAGCCATGAAATTACTCCATTTTGAAAGAGGTGTGTGTGTGGGGGGGGGGGTTTGGTTGCAGCTTTAAAAAGGAATATAAAGCCCAGTACCTCAGGGGCTATTCCCATGATGCACTGCAGTCTATTACCGACTCTGGCATGAGACACTGTCACAGAGGCTGTGGCTGAGGTTTACCTCTCACAAACTGTCAGTGTCATGGGAACACTCCGATAGGGAGTAAACAATGGACATCCACAATGTAGACTTATTGAAGATAACAACACACCAACTCTCATCAGCACACAAACGAGGGAAATGCCAACTTGATTTTTGTGTTTGATTGTGTGTGTGTGTGTGTGTGTGTGTTAGTCAGTGCCGGCATGCTCATGCATACGTGAATGTGACTCATAATGCCAGCATGAGGACTCGCATATCCACACATCTGTATAATCCCTGTCTGCTTTCGTTCAGGCCAGTGGATCAGAATAAAGCTGCAGAGAGTCTTGTATATGCAGCCATGTGGATGGAGGCTGAATTCTGGATTTAAAATGCAGGGTAATTATTGCTCACAATGCACAGTGTATCCCAGAACACAGGTGGAGTTGGCATTTTTGTTATGATTCTGCTAGTCACTGTAGAAGTCTGTCTGTACCCTGAGAACACAGAGCGGAGAACAACAAAGGCTGGTTTGAGAGATGCCAGGATGACCTTGGCTTCTTCGCTTTAAGCAGTGGTGTGAAGAAGAAAGAAACTGGAGGGTCCAGCGTTGAGGACAGGATGACTTTTATTCTCTAACTATCCCCCACCGCACTTACACTGAGACAGACAGAACTATCTATTATCCATCACTGTGTTAGAAAACATACAATTACAGATCACTTTAGATAAAACACACAGACACAGACAGGCACGCACACAAACACAGTCCACCTAACTCCTCCGCCCGAGGCCTTTGGCTGTCATATCCACTCCTGCTCAAAGGAACTCACTACACAAGATGAGGAAAAGGGAGAATGACACGGAAGACAAGATGGGATACGAGGGTCTGACATGGCCGTCCCCTCTTAAAGGGATGAAGGAATAAAGCCCGGGGTAAATGTGGGAACAGAAAGACAGAAAAATGGGCAATGACAAGTCACAGAGGAGAGACTAGATGTGATATTAAGATTCAGAACAGAGCATTAACATTAACTGCATCAGGAAATGAAGGAGAATAAAGAGGAATAAAGAGAAATGATGAGCAAATGAGATAATGTGGTTGTCTGTTGTTTTCTCCCCTTCACAGCCAAGTCCTCATATGATGGCAGGGGAGGACAGATTAGATCTCACTGACAATCGATAATTTCGAGCGAATGTCAGAGGGGAAGGGAGAATGAGGATGAAGAAGGAGAAGAGGGACGAGGTCGAGTAATGGGATGTGAGGTGTGATCAGGTTTTATCAAGCTGGGGGACTGACAAGATTGCTGAGCGCCTTTACATGTGCACTATTATCCCGGTTATGTGTTGTGCATATAATGGTTTTGTACATGCTAGCTGAAATACTGTGATAGACATATTGTTCTGTCCAGGTTGTTCATTATTGTCCACCATGTTTACAGATGCATTGCCAACTCAAGTCACATAGTAGTTAGTCAGTAAAATGAAAAATGTAATTGTAAATGATGGCTTCATGCTGAAATGAAATTGAAAAACTTTTTTAACACATACATTGTATAGTACCTTTCACTTTCTATTAGATGGAGAAGAAAAATCCAGCCAAGTGATAACATAGCAACATTCAAGCAGCCAGAAACCAAACTGAGTTCATGGTAAGGTAATGCTTGAGGTAACTCAGTAGGTACAGGAATGAGTGTCTAAAGAATCAAAGAAAACACCTGAACTCAGATGATCAGAAACCTTGATAGTGGGACACAAAAGTGCACGCAAATGTCCTCATTGATGTTTCTCCTAACAAGCCCGTTCAAATCTTAAATCAGCTATATGTTTTTTTTTTATATTAACAATGTATCAAAGTACAATGTGAAAACATTGTGACAATGTGAAAGGTGATGTTCTTAGTGAACTTATAGACAATTAATACCCTGCAGCTCTACACAGCTTTACAGAGCTTTATAACAAGTTTCAGCTCATAGTTTTGCTGAACTATAATAGTGCACCATGAACCGAGCAGGAGGCGGTTTTGAGTGAAAAAGCTCTAAAAATGTTCAGAAAAAAACTAAGAAAAATTGTCAGCCATGATTTAAATAAAGTGTAACATTGTAAAGCTAACCTGTTTTGTGTAGGTGTGTTTTGATCAGATTTGATTGACAGTGACCTGGCAACATGAGCAAACAACTGTCTTCACATTTTGCATTCATCTTCACATACTGCTAAACCCTGGTTAGTTCATATAAGTACGTGGCATGGTCTTTTCCAACATCAAATCAATAGTAACCATTCAATGTTATGTTCATGTACAGTAGGACCCCATCGCTCATTGTAAATAGCTGATTGTGCGCTTTTAAGGTAAGCAAAATCTCCACATGGACTAAAACCCAAACCTCTTCTCCATTTCTGGGAGAGTTTGGATTTTTACAAACAACTGCACTAACATGTTGCTACTTTGACCCACATACAGAAGAGCAAAACAAGCACCACACATAGGATCTGTGTGCACTTGCATGATCTTGTTTATGAAATATTGAATCTAGCCATCCAAACTGGCGAAGCAATCAGATTATCAATATGTTCACACACAGCCACTGCTGTTATCATTCACCCATCATGATAACCTTTGACTATTCCATCCAAATTAGCCTGGTTAGGACTTCCAAATGATTCGAGGCATCAGATGAGATAGAGCACAAAATAGAGAAAGGTCAGGCAGGCAGAGCATAACTTTATGCATGTTTAAATAGTTTTAAATTCATATAGCAATGACAGTAGTATCCACAAGCAAGCATTATAAAGGTTAGGCTAAATTGTATCTGGTCTGATTGGTTGAAAATGTAATACTGTGAAAGGTCAAATGCAAGACGTTTTTCGATTGAACTCAACATCCTGTCCAAGATATTACACTTTGACATGCAGATTCACGATTCAAAATTTCTGATGTTTCATGGCAGTAAAAGTGAGAGAATGCGGGCATTATGTTCTTCTGGTTATATTGAATGAGAGTAATTTCAGCTGTCACATAAAAATAACACATTATTCTCAGCTTTCAAATCTCAACACATGCTGTGATCTAAAATGCCTTCACAGTTTGTCTGTCATGAAGACCATCCTCCTCTGTATTCTGCTGAAAAGAATTATGGGGGAGAGGAACGAAACGAACAGAAGCACATGACTTCTCAGTGGGTTTTTAAATATTTTGTGTTTGTTTACAGCTTTTTCCCTGAGTGGCAAAAAGTGTACAAAATATTGAAGCTCTGAAATACTCCATTTCCATCTTAACTTAGCACCACTACCTTGATAAAGTAACACGCTGAATTAACAAGCAAGAAATAACTAATTTAGGAGTTTGCCACAAAAACAATGTATGTGTGCATTTCAATATCAAAAAATAATCTTTTGATTTCAAGTGCAATCAGTCTTTTAAAGCTGATCATTTCAAACCAAGAGCTATGAGGTGTTGCCATTATGTTTTTTTCATTCCTAAACTGGAATTAAAGAAGAAGTTTACACAGGCAAAACGTGGCATGCTAGTTCCGTGAGTTCACAACACAAATACCTTCAGTGATACCCTGCAAGGACGTTCGGAAGGGATCCAACACACTCTGTCTGCTGATCATAGAGATATCACTTCCTAATATGTTTGCATTGTAACTCTTTACATTTGCCCACAAGGAGATCACCGCCACCTGAGGTTAAACTTCCCAGAGTGAACCGAGTGGAGTAAGTGTACAACTTTGCACTCATGCATTGCCCACACTACCCTAATGAGAATACAGTTCATCGTGATTGTCACATGTGGTCTGTAAATCGATGTGGTGCACTCACGCTGTGGCCTGGTGAGAGAATGGGATGTGGAGGGGTCCACCAGCACTCAATATGTTATTGAGTGTCCTTAAGCCGTGACTATCACACAAGTACCGTACTTTGGTTTCGTATTTGTGTCAATGCTTATAGACCTCTGTGACATATTAGAGAGGAAATGTCTGAGCAATGTACTGTGGCAAAGATAACAACCAGTGGATTGCACAAAACATGCATACACACACACACACACACACACACACACACACACTTGCACAAACAAACACAAAGGTTATTGAGCACCAAGGGGTTTGCAAACAATGAAGTGAATAAATGACTGTTGTGAGAGTTAGTTGATAATCTGCTCTACACCATCTTTGCATTCACACAAAAAGAGCAGGATGAGGGGATAAAAGCAATGAAAAGGAGGAGGAAATAGGCTTATAGAATGGGCGGAAAGCCAGTGGGGTAAAAAAGAAGATAAAAGTTAATGCTCCACAGATTTTGAGAGGTAAACAGAGAGATAGAAGAGGAACACAGGGGAGAGAGAAGGGAAATGTGCCGATGAATTTGAGGCAGTGATAGACTGGGAGAAAATGAAAATAGCAGACAGGGAGTTAGCTTGTAGATTTGTAAGCAGCATGAATGGTGAGAAACAGCAACTCAGCGGCGGCAGTGGTGGTTGTGGTACTTCCTCTGTCAGCCGACTGAAATGTAACTCAGAGCTTTGAAGTTTTGAAAGTTTGTTGTTCTCCACTGTGATATGATCCAGGAGGCTGACTCTAATCTACCCCAGAGGGGAGGAGGGAAAGAAAGAGAAAAAGGAAAGAGTAAGAAAGAAAGAAAAAGAAACAGAGAGACAGAAAGTGAGAAATAGGTGGATAAAAAATTAAAGAAAGAAAGAAAGGTGGGGAGTAGATGCAAAGGTTGTGGCAGGGGGCCACACAGAAAGGTTTAGGCAATACTACTGAGACAGGTGAGTGGAGAATTGTTGCACTGCCACTGGCAAAAACTATCAAACAAAAACATAAAATAACTGCTCTATTTCCTTTAGGCCTTATTTCAACAAGCAACATAAGATGTAAACCCTGAAACTTTGCCAGCACTCTTCTTCCTTCACTCTACTTCCTTTTAAGTGTGCAGTTTGATGCGACAAAACCAAGATTATTTTCTCGCCAAGAGTGAATAGTATGTGTGCACAATGCAGTCAGACATGTTTGGTATAAGCCCTTCAGGAGCTTCCTTGTTTTCAGTTTAACTGCGAGACAAATGAGCTCACACCTGGGGGCACTCACCCATTCTCCCTGCCTCTGTATCCTCTTCCTGCAGCCCTACCTGTCTCTGTGGGTCTCTGCAGCATGCTGTGCTGATTGGGGATCTGTCTCTCCTAGCTTAATTGCCACGTTATCAGCTCCTCTCCTGCACTGCCACTTCGCCCAGGCCTTTCAGTCAGATGGACATGCCAATTATCCCTCCTCCGCACATACACACACACACACACACACACACACACACTTGTTCTTGCTCACTCACATGGTTTCCTGAGGCTGCGCTGTCAGGTAACATGGCAGACACAAGCTGGTACAAAGTGGGCAGTTTGGGATGAAACAGGAAGAGAATCAAAGCTCTTTGTAGCTCTTATGCACACATGCAGTACAATACACACATCAATACACACAAAGTCCCAGCAGGAGCTTCTTGTACAGGCTGAAAGATCCCAAGGGAATCTTTCTACTCCCTTTTCCCTCTTTATCCTTTACTCGAAACACACTCACACTGTCTCTCCTCTTTTTCCTACCCCTGTCTTTCCTCATTTCCTTTCCCTCAAAGCCACAGTTCAACATTTAGGAAAATATTCTTATTTCCCTGATTATATCCCAGAGAGTTCTGAGAAAATGACACCACCCTAATGTCTGTGCACTAAATATGAACCTAGAGCCAGCAGGTGATTCGATTAGCTTATGATAATGTGTTAATTAGTGAGCTTAAGTGTTGCTTGTACTGTAGGTGGTTTGAAAATAAAAATGTAATAGACCCAGGATAGCCCCCTGTTTCCAGTCTTTATATTAAGCTAAGCTAACTGTCCCTTGGCTATAGCTTCATATTTATCTTACAGACATGAGGGTGGTGTCAATCTTCTCTCTACAAAAAAGCGAATAAGTGTATTTCTTAAAAAGTCAAAATATAGGAATTGGGTTGGTGATGACGATGATGATGATGATGATGATGATGATGATGATGATGAAAATACAGTGACAGCGACAATTTCTTCTTTTTTATATTGAGGTGCAGTATATTATAATTATTGTTTTGATCTTGCATGGGTTGCTATGTTCAGAATTATGGAGATGAGTTGTGTGCTGTTGATGGTGATGTGTATTACATTGACAATGTTTAAGTTGCTAGATGATGTTGACAATTTTCAATGTCAATAGCCTGCTCCAGCTCCAGCTCCAGCTCCAGCAAACTCACTGTGCATAAGTGTTCATGCTAACTGCTAACTACAAATTGCCCACTTGGGACAAATTATAAAAACGGAATGACATAAACCTACAAAATGCTTTGGAATTGGTCCAGAACAGTAGTTCCAGCCAAACTAAATGTTTCTTCAAATCCCTCTAGCAGGCATGAGAGTAGTGTTGAAACGATTGTTTAATGAATCTGTCAACTGATAGTTACTTATAAAGCAAAATTTCCAAAGAATTGCTAGTTCCAGCTTCTCAAGTATGACAATGTGTTGCCTTTGTCAGTGGTATATCTTTCTAATTGAATATACAGTGCCTAGAGTATCAACTATATTGAGTATATCAACAAAAAACCTCCATTAGTGTTTCCTGTTTTATTTTGTAATTCTTACCTATCTTGTCTGATCAGGTCCTGCCCTCGTTTCTCTGATTATCCACACCTTATCCACAATTTGAGAAATTGTCATAGGTACTTTTCACTATTTCACAGACTAAATGCTTAATCGATTAATTAAAAAAACTCAGCCTAAGTTGAATCAATAATTGAAATAATTCAAGATTCAATTCAAAGCACATCAAAAGCACACAGATAACTTTAATTTCGTATATTTTATACAGAACCAGTATTGAATTATTCTGTACTTATTTATCTGTAAATTTGATAATTTAACAAGCTGTATGAGTGTGACTGAATTTGCTACCATCCACAGTTACAAGAGTAAATACATCAATAGTCAGTGTGATTTAGTAACTACTTCCTTTACTCATTTGCTGTGACAAATACATCACAGCGCCCCATCAATGTCAGGTTTTTCAAACACCTTTAGCTCTAATGATAACTCCCCTAATGTTGACTTCTAATGACGCCAGATGTTTCATAGACAGCACAGTGAAGTAGGGTCTGCTCTGGGCTCCTCTTAGAGGCCCCACCAATTAATCAACCTCTGTGTACGTGCATTGGCTTGTTAACGCTGATACTGCCACTTCTCATGGTGTGTGTCACAGCAATTTCAGCAGATCTGCTCCAACATAGCAGTGCCAAACCAGATCCCATTCAGACTCTCTCTTCCAGTCCACTGAACCATTTCCTTATCACCCAGCTACTCCGGCGTCACAGACAGCCACGCACACATACGCACACACACGCACACACACACAAACTTAAACACACTCCAATTATCCCAAAGACACATCATGTTAACAATGAGGCATTAATAGCACATGCGTGAGCTGCCCTGTTTACTTGCTTTTTCTCTATGTCGTGCACACACCCATGTCTATGCCATTACATCTACTCATAATAATAATACACTGGCTTATAGTGGGCCATTTTCACATTAGATGAGAGGGGACAAGAGAGAAGAGCTTTATTATCCAACCCTTAATTATTTTACTTTCAGCCAAATTAAGTCCATCCATTCTGATATCCTTCAGTACAGCAACTGCACTTTCCTTTGCTTTCACCCATTATGGAGGCCTCAAAACCAGTTTAAAACATTTCAAAAGATGTCTAATATCCGGTGATCAATTTTGAAAAGCTTTTGTTCCGTCTATCCACAACACAGAGATTCTTGCAAACTTAAGACGTGACTTGTGTCAGTTTTTATTCCCAGCTGAAAATTGTTATATGGAGCTTGAGTTATGTGTGTAGGAGAATGTGTGTCTGCTTGTGTGTGTTTGCTCCTGCCGAGATCCAGAGCCTGCAGAGCACCAATGACCTGATATGTAGGGCGAGACCGAAACGCTGGGATGACAGCTTAGAGCCCGCCCCCACTAACTCTGACTGACAGCCCTGTAACCTCAGCTGCCTTTCGTGACAATAGTTTGCTCTTGCTTCCACTTTAACGTCTGTCATTCCAAGCTCAATATAACAACTATTTCCAGGGCAAGGTTCTATAAAAACCTCACAACAGGACTGGAGGACAAGACAAAACTACATGAAGGGGAAAGGGAAGAAATAACGGCTTTCAGTGCGATGTATAGAGATGCTGGCAAACAGTTTATTCCTTAAAGCGACTGTCAAGATCTACAAAAGTCTTACATTGCCCTAGGTGCATGTACAGAGTCAAAATATACATGGCTGTGGATGTATCTCTGCAAGCTTTTTCTTTTTCAGTCAAAACAGCCTTTGTGGCCAATGCACTTAGGCAATCACGTCACACTGCCTCTATCATTTTATGGGGCAAATCCCTCCTAATCTACAGATAAGGTACAGCCGCCACATGTCTCAGTGGATTTCAGCAAAATCTGGTCAAAAGGGTGCAGACACTCAAAAAAGCATTACTGTACACAAAGCGTGCACAGAGTCACAGCCAGATTTTGCCACCACTCAGTGTAAAGGAAGAAAAAGACCAAAGTAAAGGATTAAAGCAACCACAAATTCAAAGAAAAGTGGGCTAAAATGAAAAAACGGATATCAAGAAAAAGTGAAAAAAAAACTACAGGTCTAGGATTCCAAATCAAGAAACAGATCAAAATAAAATATTACTTCCTTTAGTAAAATATGATCAGCAGTTGTTGCATAAGAGACTGGCTGACTGCATCGTTGCCCCAATCTTTTTCTGAGAATGAATCTTTTATTAGGATGTTAGGAGGGGGCTCATGAGGTGGTGAGTTACATTTAGGCTAAAAGGGATCTCTTCTGTTCAGCCTCCAGGACATTTTCTGGGCTGTGACGTTAAGGAAATCAGAGTCAGTTCTTATTTGTGGCTGAAAGGCAAAACAATCTGATTTTATGTACATGCAAACAGAAACCTGCATGTCAAATTCAACCACTCAGAAATATCCATGCAGTCTGAGCATGTTATAAATCTGTGCAACATGTATTTGCCATGGCGTGAGGCATTTTTTGATAGCACCATATGGCTTTTCTATATCTCAGCCAGAGCTTCCCCTGGGCTCAGTGAGCTTGGAAGGGAAAAAGGGAGAAGTGAAAATATCACATTTTCAATGAGCATGCAAGGGATTGTGGGATTGGCGTGACTGAGGAGGAGCTTTTTTTAAATGTAACTCCAGAGAGAGATACCATAGGGGGTGACAAGGGAGAAAAACAAATGCAGCAAATGTGTGAGAAAGCTGCAATTTAGGGAGAATCTTAGTTCCAGAGAGGTTAAGAGGGAGTCACAGAGAGTTGAGCTCAGCTATGGAACTGACACGCTGACACTTGGCTGCCTATTGACATGGTAAATTGAGGACCCATTCAAGCAGCACTGTGACAGTTAGAGGAGGACCTATAAACCTTGTAAAAGATGTACATTCACAGGACACTATTACAACACACATCAGGGGACACAGCAGGAGAGGAGAGAGAGACAGTTGAATGTGCACACACAAGTATGCAACAGAAGGTGAACCGTATGGAGGCAGGACCGTTTTTAAAAAAGTGTGAAATATATGGCTGCAGCAGCAAGAGAAGGAGCAGAGAAAAAGGGAACAGCTAAAAGGCTGATAAGATGGGGAGACAGAACTCAAAATTGATTTCTATTTTTGGAAGAGGGATGACCGATGGGTGGAATGAGTCTAAATCATGTTCAAATTCAAAGTCACACATACACACACACACACACATACTTTTGTATGAGTTTTGTATATGCATATAAACTATAGCCACAGATCATGCTACTAGATTGCGATTGGCAATGTAATTGCTTTAGCAGCAGATGAACGTGACTTGTGCTCCTGAGTGTGCAAGGATTGTCTGCCTTGTTGTGGTGGAGCTGCAACCATTAGCCATTTGGTTTAATGGGCAATCAGCATCACAGGCTCCGCTAACCTCCGGCACTTGGTAGGAGGAGCAGGCCAACCCATTAACAAAGAGTGAAAAGCTCCGAGCTTAGCCTATCACAAAAGGCCACACTTAATTAGACTGTTTGTTTAGCAGGCTCTAATGGGAGAGATAGCGAGTGGGGGAGAAAGGTTGACTGCTCTCCTTGAAACTGCGGGTTGAAAGACATCTGGCCAAGGATGAGATGGAGGACACAAGAATTTTACTGCAACGTGGCCTCATCATGTTTGCCACTGTCTCATTTTCTACAGTACAGATGGTAATGACAAGGAGCAAAAATGCATAATATTCATAAATGGTAAACTGAGTCATTACGATTCCACTAAAATAATTATAGCTTAATATAAAAGCACACAAATGCTTTATCTGATAGGCCAAAACACATTAAGTTGATTAAGTATGCAAGGAGGTAAAAATACAGCTCGAGGGAGACTGATTGAATATATGTGTATTAAATCAGTAAGTAACAACAGTGTGGTACATGAGGGATATAACCCCTGTATGAAATTATACCTAATTAGTGCAATCCTTCAGAAAAATTACTTTTCTCTTTTTCATCCATCTCGTGCACCCTTACAGCCCCTCTTCCTTGATCCCTCTCCCTGTGCAGAAGGCTAATTAAAGGAGAGAAATTGGATATGGGCCTGTGCACACTCTAATTCGGGAAGAGGAAGGAGGAAGGAGGGAGGAGGAGGGGGAAAGTCGGGCCCGGGACAAGGGCACTGGATCAGAACGATGAAACCTTGTCATTTTTGGAGGTATTAAAGGAATGGCAAGGTTAGCAGTGAGGGCAGACTGGATGAGACAGTCGAAGTGTGACAACAGAATCCCAAATCCTGTTAATCCACTGCTGATTTATACTGAAGCGGACTCTCCTCTTTTACCACTTCATCAATCTCTGCAAGGCCTGTAGGACCAGAGCGTAAATGTTTATCTACTGAATCGCCCACTGTCCATCCCACCCCTGCACACCGGGTCAGAGGTCAAAACAGTTGGCGGATGGTCTGAGAGAACCACTTGACAAATCCATTAGATCAATAACTCACTAAAAATGGTCTCCATCAACACCAACTTTCTAATGAATGAGTTTGAATAAAACAGATTATTGTATTATTATCATACTGAGCAGTCTTAAGTGCCATAATTCGGAGATAATTAGTATTAACTTATTTCCATGGTTTTGGCCATAATAATAACCATGTTCTCAGTGGTTTAATTGATGAGACCTTGGAAAGAAGCAACATTGCTTTAAACAAGTCAGAAGTGGCAGAAGTGGCAAGATACGTAAAGGGAAACTTGGTTTTACACATCAAAGTCTGTTTACAGGTCCTAGAGAGTGCAACTACACACGTGAAAAAAACAACTATAAAGCCTTTTGTGGCTCCAAAGGGAGCTGCATGAAATCTGATATTGCCCCAAGTGATGTCACTTTAGTCAGCATCGATTTGGGCTGAAGACTACAAGTTTGAAGATGTGAAAAAAGTGTGGAGTAGTAAAAAAGTGAGTTCACCATACTAGCCCACTTCTCCTTTCTGCTTAAGGCTAGAGGCTACATTAGCTGCTACAAGCATATCACACCTGAATCTCCAACTGAGTTGCATTGTGGGTAATGTTGGCACCTGCTTTTGACAAGAATGTATGGAATAAAAACAGACAATATTGCTGGTCTTGCTGCATGGTGCAATCGGTGGAGAACTTTTTTAAGTTGGCTATATATTGGGCTGTAAAAATAATATTGACTTGACTTGATCATACAGGTTTAAAAAAAACTCCCAGTTTAGCCAAATTGATTAACTTTGACCTCGACAGTGTTGTTGTGTAAGCGCACAGATTTCCTTTACAATGACAATCACTTTTGTTATACCTCCAAATAAAGTGGTTTAGATAATCTCTGATCTGACCTCTGATCATCTGACCACTTGTGGTTCTTGTAGCACTGTTACTGTTTCTAGATCTTAGCAAATTACTGTGATAAATACAGTGCTATTATAACCAGTAAAAATGCTGTCCCAAGCTGCAAAAATAAGACACCAGTTGTATTAAAAATGTCATATCCTTTAACATGTCAATCAACTAAAGGAACAATTTATGAGCACTTTTCCTGTCAAGGCTCTTGTCAAGACATTTAGAAATTTTCCGACACTGTCCCAGTTTGCACAAACACACACCCCTCTCTGTCTCCTCCCCTGGCCACAATGTCTTTCATTCTTTTCTGTGCGAATCTAAAATCCACGGTCTCAGGCCAGGTGCAGGTGCAGCTGCTGCAGAGCTGCGGTGGATCACAGTGGAGATGATGGATGACAGAAGGGTGTGTGTGCATGAGCGTGTTCAAGAGGATTTTCCATGCATTATATATATTGAGTGACACACTCCCTGCTTTGAGGAGATAGGGGATGATGATTGACAAGGGAAAGAAGTTAACAGCTTGCATGCTCTCTCACATGCGTATGCACACATACAGTACACACACACACACACAGGCAAACATAAAATCGCTGTATAACCCCACTGATCCACTGTAACCAAGAGGGTTAACACTCTCTTACCATATTACTTCACTACAGAGGCCAGAAACACATTTGGCTCTAACACCAATGGCACCAAATGGACGCAGACGACGTAACGCATGCCAGGACAACAACAAAGGGTGTATTTGTCTGTGTAAAGCTAACAATTCACACCCACACCTCCCTGATCATCCCACCCACTGAGGTGCTAGCTTCCCTTCTGCTTCATCTGCATGTTCACACACACAAACATAAACAATCACATGGAATACAAAATGCACACACACACTCACATGCACACGTACAGATTAAAATCCTGGGGCTTCGCAGGAGCGGCCCACTGGAAAAGGAGCTATTATTTCACAGTTGAATGAGCACATGACTGTGTGACCTGATCAGAGGAAAGGTGTGTTTGTGTGCTGTGGGAGTTTTGAGGAAAGGGTTAACAGCAGTCTAGAGGGTTGACAGTTCCTAGACTTAACACAGCAAAAAAGATCAGTGGTTGACACTGTAGATGTAATTATATGAATAAGAAAACAGGATCCATAGTTGTATTTTTCAATAATTTTGTGCTAAAAGTATAATTCTTAAGAAGAATTCAAGCAACAAACCCACAACATATTCTCCTCTAATTCCATAAATAGGCATCAGTATTTTTAAATGTTTGTGTCATTTAAGCACAGAACACTGACCCTGTCTAACTATCTACCCACATGCTCAGACACAAGGGTTGAGATAAATAAATAGGTTGTTTTTGGATTCAGATCCCAGCTTGTGTGCATGTCCACATGTGGGCCTGTCAGGTTGATGGTGAGCATGTATGTCTAGCAGTACATGGATGGATGGAAGCCACCCTGGCATTCTCTACACCAGCACCTGCATGCTGAGCTTAGCCAGGCTTGTCTCTTGGAGTGGACACACACACACACACACACACACACACACTGGGTTACCCATGCCTATTCTTGATATGAATAGGGGATGGACCATGCTGCTCTCTCTCTCTTCCTCCTTTGAAAAACAATTCTGCTCCTGGATGTTGTGCACTGGACAATACAATGGCCCAGTTGCATAATTTGTACGGCTGCTTATCTCAGATATGACAATAGAGCCAGATGTCCTGGGCGATTTAAGCAAACATCTGATGAATGCCATTCACTCTGAATAGCCAAACATGGAGGGGACATAATTATATGTAGTGCAACTCGCTGTACAGCAGGCAGCAAGAAGGAAAATGTAATTCTCTCAGCAGTTCACATGAAGATGAGACGGAAAATGTTTATTATACCATCTAAAATGCAGATCACCCTTTGTAATTCATAGTATCACAGGCCTGTAGCTTACAGCCCACCTAACAATGAAACCACAACCTCCCAAAGCATTCACAGTTAACAAACTGGTCCAGGATGTCCCACAGTAAAACTTGGAGCAGATTACTTTAGTTGTCTATCCATTTTGATGATGGAATGAAGGTTTTGTCTATTTTTCATCACAAATGTAACTTTTTAAATGATTACATTTTGACCAACAGTTATCCATTTCTGTATCAAATAGCATAAAACATTTTGAAAAGTTCAACATTTTAGACAAAATCTCGTCAAATAAGACAATGTGCCCTCACATTATGAGGAGCGTTAGTAAATTGTAGGGGTCCCTGGTTAAATCAAGCCCTGTGTATGTTTTCAAACAGTGCTACAGTCTTCATGGACCAACACTCTTTTAAGTTTAAGTAGCACAGCACATTGTCAGGGTGGCATCAATGCCCAGGGCATTGAGTAAATTAATGATGCTTAAGTAAATTATGGATTAATTATAGATAGCCCAATGTGTCACTGTGCATAAATGCATATCTGAGTGTCCTACCTGCAGCCATGCTAATGAAGAGCTAACCTGCTTCAGTAGACAGAGGACAGATGGAAAACACACTTGGCAGTGCACTGATGCTCTCACACACATTATTGCCCTTGAGCAGAGCGAGGCTCTGATTAGGCTTCACTTAAGTTAGTCAGCCTGGAGCAAACAGCACAGGAGAGAGAAAGAGGCAGGACAACGACAACAATAACAAAAACAGTGCAAACAATCCAAAAATGCTCTGAGCTTTGTATGCACAGCATAGTAATGGCTAATACACTTTACATCTCAGAGGCCTAAAAACACATTTGTTTTTAGCTGAGGCTGCGAGTGAGTGCGATATGAGTGTGACCTCATATAGTCATGATGTTTGATCAGTCAGTGATTTGGAATTTGCCATTAAATCCAAACGAGTGCTGAAACAATTAGTCAATTTACCAATTAATCAATCAAGAGAAGATTAAACAGCGACTATTTTGATCAACTAAATAGGTTTGGTAATTCAGTAAAGTAATTATAGTTCAGTAAAGCTACCAAACATTTTCTGTTTCCAGCTTCTCAAATGTGATGATTTAAGAGGTTTTATTGTAAGGTTTAATATCAGAACAAGCTATTTGAAAATGTAATTTTGATTACATTACATTACATTTAATTGACCAAACAATCAATTAGTTGAAGAAATAATGGATAATGAAAGTAATCTGTAGTTGCAAACAAAATCACTCCTTGGTCAAGTCCTGGGGGCTCTTTTGATTTCATACATATCAGAAGAACATGATGTTTATTTTTGTATAAAAGAGAACATCCGTTCACAGCATTTTGTCAAACAAAAGAAAGAAGAACAAAGAATGCTTCCTCATTGTTGTATTCCTGAGCTGGATACTTGCTGCAGTGTATCCAGGTGAGGCAGGTGCTGGCCCACAAATATAGACTGTCAAGTACAAATAGACACTTTGTGACATCATGGGTCACTGATAACTTTCCGTGTGGATTATGCTAATTTAAAGTTAACCCGAGTAAATAGTGGAGTCACACTTGGTCTCGACAGCATCTGAAATCCTGTCTGAAACAACTTTAGTCGTTTATTTTGGTCAAGATAATGAAAATCCAGTAGGGTCTTCCAAAAGGACAGAAAATTACAAATATTGGCTATTGTAGTATCTATATCTACCTTGATGAACCATAACTCCCTCTTGTAAAATTTTAATATTATTACATTTCAGAATAAGCACATGTCCCTATGGAAATGTTGTATGAATATATTGCTGAGGTCTAATGTGAGATGAAAAATAATCTCAAAGTAGTGTAAGGTCAGTGTGAACTCATTACTGAGTGCCACATTAAGTCCCTGTATGAACACTGTGGGGCTGGTTATATGGTGAAAGGAAGCCTGAGCGCTCTTACCGTCCACAGCCATAGTCGGTCTCAGCGTGTATCTCTCCGTGGTGTCAACAGGACTCTCCCATCATTCTGCCAGATGGATAAAATGTACTGTGTGTGAGGATAAAGAGCACTTCTTGCCCCCTCTAGCCTACTATGTGAGCATGGAGGCAGCTTTTACCGTAGTCGTAGCCTACTGAGAGAAAAAAAAAAGAAACCTGGATCACACTCTCCTTCTCTGTCGGTTCACGGCCATTTGTTGTCCGGGACGCTGGGACCAGTCCGATATGAAGCGGCTCCTTGAGAATCCCCGCCCCCTCTCCGTACCTGATCGCCGGGAGACAAAAGGTCATTACGCCCCGACACCAGCTGTTACAGGATACAGACTAGAGCTCTCTCTCTCTCTCTCTCTCTCTCTCTCTCTCTCTCTTTCTCGCACACAACCAATCATTAAACCACAGGCTACAACAGGAATATTACTTAGGATCTAAATAAATAAATGTATTAGCCT
>JAVQJD010063625.1:0-15839 GCA_036023655.1 Nannoperca australis | reverse complement strand
CCCCCCCCCCCCCCCCCCCCCCCCCCCCCCCCCCCCCCCCCCCCCCCCCCCCCCCCCCCCCCCCCCCCCGCGGTGGTTGGTGCGTGCAGAAAGCAGCAATGTAAATGCATGAGATTTATAATAACGCAGGATTAGTTCAGTCTCGCGGCACAAACGGCGCTCGGGATGCTGTGCAGCCGATCGGGGCAGCGAGAGCAGGAAATATGTCCAACGTTAAGCGACACTTGGGACAAATAACAGCTTGCACACGACTAATTAAGTGCTGAAATATTTATTTTTTTCTGGCAAATGTGTTTTTTGTGTTTGTTTTTTGTTGTTTGTTCCCGTTCAAATGATTTGGGACGCCTGTTCAAAGCTCTCTGTTAAAGTTTCCTGTCAAATGTATGTGCTTTCTTCCTCCTCCGTCCTCTTCATCTGCTTTCCATTCTGCCTCTTGTCGTCTTTTCATCTCGCTCTTTAAACGCTGCATTGTCCTGTTCTCCTCCTCCTCCTCCTCCTCCTCCTACTCCTCCCTCTTTATGTTCTTCTGCTCTCTCTCCTCCCTCATCATCATTCCTTCCTTCTTTCCTTCCTTCACTGTCTCCTCTCCCTCTCTCTGTCTGCCAGGCCATGGCCTAGTTAAAGCGTCTTCTGCTTTGTGCCTGTTCTGTTTCATCAGCTTGGAAGTTTTTAGACTCTCTCCTCTTTATCTCTTCATTCTCTCCTATTGTCCTCCTTTTATTTTTACTCTTTTTTCTCCTCGTATTTATTCATACCTGTCTCTCTCTCTCTCTCTCTCTCTCTCGCTCCCATTGTGTGGATGATAGCTGTCAGGAGATCTTATCACAGAGTCTCTCTTATTACATGATTACAGGGTAATTATCCTGTGAAGTTGTCTTTGCCCGAATCTATAAAAGACGCTTAATGTCTTTTTAATGGGGTTTTGAGTTTGGAGACTTTTTTTTTTTGCCTTTTGTAGTTGCTGTGGACTCTTGAATTTATTGCATTTACATGTGATTTGCCTGGAACAGCGTGCCCTGATTAAGTGGCACTCGGCTCCACGTTGTCACTTTAGACTCTCTTTATTTTTAACGTCTTGGCCTTTTGGCGCCGCGATCTGCCGGCGTCTGGACCCGACGGAGCTCCCGTGATGTTTATGATGAGCGCCGACGCAGAAACCTGGCTTGGACTTTAGAGGAGAGGTGGAGGCCGCGAGAGCAACATGTCACGTTGCTCATCAGGACCGACATACTCCCGTCTTTGACGTGGAGTCGTGTAACAACCAGAGCATCTCCAGAGGGAACATTTGTGTTGTTATGGACAATCACTTTATCAATATCTTTCTTATTGGTGCTTTCTCCCAAATACGGGATATATATCTTAGCTACAGTACCATATTTCCCAGTAACCGTCCCAATTTATCAAACACAGCTTAGCAAACATCTACAGGCTGATTTTATATTATATTATGACTGAAATTCAATCAATCAGAAGGTTTAGTTTCAGGTTTAATGTGTTTTTGTTGTATTTTGGGGTTTCTTTTATTCATCAATTTTATATCTAAGTTGTTGCTCAGCTGTAATACATCCTGGCTCAATATATCTGTGTCACAACTCTTTAACAAACAAATTGGATGTTTGTATTTTGTTTGTGCCAAAGAGGAAAATCACCAACGCCCAAATACTGGTATTGGTGTCAGCGTCTGCAGTCTCGAATCAGGCAGGTTTTAATCTTAATTGAATCCCTGATAAGACGATGTTGGTTTGTTATCCTAATAAATACATGCTAGCACCAATCAGGATTTACAATATGTGCATCAGTTTTGTATGTTAACAGGAAGCTGTCAACTAAATCTGATCAAACTGCACCTTTTTGAACTCTTAATGAAACTCTGAAGATATTTTAGAAATGTTTAAGTTTTTAGTTTTTTTAAAGTTTACTGCTTCGCATCATAACTTACTGTCTTTGAAGGAACATTTGATCCAAAGCAGATAATAGTACAACACAGTGAATATATCTTCAGTACAAGTGACCCCAGTAAGAATAAAAACTCTGTTGATGTTGTGTTGCTTTATCCTTGGTACCATGTTGATCTCACGTCTCTCAAATAAATAGAATGTTTCAACCAAAAGCGTAGTTTGCCTGTTTACAAAAGTGCACTTTATCTATTTTTTACCCTTCTGTCAGTACCCATCATGCATTTTTCCCATTCTTTGTCTTATTCTGGGTGAATTCAGCACATCACTTGACACACAAACAATATCAACATGACTCCTCTCTCTGTTTTTCTAACATGTATTTTTCTCTGCTTTTAGTGTTTCCCCAAGTGGCTTCAGCGCAGCTCACTGAGCACAAACAATATTAACATGTCATTTTCTCTCTGTGTGTTTGTGTCTACGCAGCTTGAGCACCGCTGCTGTCTGTGATGCCCTCCCATGACGCCCCGGTCGGTAGCTGACACTGCCAGTGAGCGGGAGACGCCACTGCACAACCGGTCCTGGGCCGGCGCCGTCAGCCGCTTCACGCCCTCCCTCTCGCACGCTGGAGACTCCACCTCCACCCACGTACCAGTATCCACAACCATCAGCTCCCACCCACCCCAGTAAAGTCCCTGCAAAAACCGACACGCTGACGTCCTCAGCCAGCACCAGCAGCAGCAGCAGCAGCCAAAAACCACAGTATCGCCAACGCAATCAGCAACACCAGCACCACCATTATCACCACCACCAGCAGCAGCAGCAGCAGCCATCATGTCCAGTCGTAGAAAGTCCTCCACTCCCTGCATGGTCCGGGTCATCAGCGACCTGCCTGCAGAGCAAGATGACCCTGAGGAGGTAATGGACATGGAAACCGTGCCGGATAACGACGTGACAGAAAAAGAACAGTCAGAATCATCTGAATCTGCAGAAAAGAGTCAAATGGCCCAGCAGGAGAACCCAGAGAACCCAAACCAGCAGACGTTTCCAAAACCTGTGGAAAACCACAATCTTGAGCCATTAGAACAAGGGGAGCAGTCGGGTAAAAAAGACCATCCCCCTGTCGTTGAAGATGTAGAAACCAGAGAAGAGAAGGACAGGGAAGCGGTTGAATCTGACCTGGCGTCTCCGAAAAAGCAGCTCAGAGGCTACGAGTGCAAATACTGCCCGTTTTCAACGCAGAACCTGAATGACTTTAAAGAGCACGTGGACTCCAGCCACCCTAACGTCATTCTCAACCCGTTGTACCTCTGTGCGGTCTGCAACTTCAAAACCAAGAAGTTTGACTCGCTCACAGAGCACAACGAGAGCAAGCACCCGGGCGAGACGAACTTCAAGTTCAAGAGGATAAAAGTAAACAATCAGACTATCTTAGAGCAGACAATCGAAGGCAAAGACAATTCAGTTGAATGCGAAGTGACAAATGAACAGGGGGAAAGCAACAGCAGATCTGTGTTTCCACCTTGCATATCTACCAGCGTGAAAACCCCAATGACCCCCAATATCCAGTCGCTCTACAAAGGGAGCGAACTGAAGAGCCAGCTGGACGGCCTGATCCAGAAGGATCAAATCACAGCGGTGAACATCAACGGAACAGTCATCATCCCTGAACCCACCATCCTCCAAGGGCTTTCCCATGTCACCCCGATGCTCCAGCGCCCGCCCAACTTTAACTCTGTACCAAAAATAGCTGTTCCCTTGAACACCACCAAATATAACCCTTCGTTAGATGACAACTTGACGTTGATCACCTCCTTTAGCAAGTTTCCTTACCCGACGCATGCCGAGCTGTCGTGGCTGACCGCTGCCTCCAAGCACCCGGAGGAACAGATCAAAGTCTGGTTCACCACCCAGCGGTTGAAGCAAGGCATCACCTGGTCCCCAGAGGAGGTGGAGGAAGCCAGGAAGAAGATGTTCAATGGCTCCATCCCTCCTGCCCATCCCATGTTCACCGTCCTACCTACAAGCCGCATCTCTCAGTCATCTGCCAAAACCTCCCAGCAGCCCGTTGTCCACACTACAGTCGGGCATCCAAGTCATGTCCGTACAACTGTGTCCAATGGGTTAAGTGTAGTCACCACCATAAACGGTCCCGCTGGAGTTGCCATTGGCTCCAGCCTAACCCTCAAACGACCCCTGCCAACACACCTCACGACAGTGTTTGGCCCAGAGTCTAAGCGGCCCGTCATGGCAGTCGCCCCCCATTCTGGCGACCCTAAAGACAAGGGCCTCATGGCTCCTCCTCCACCACCTCCTCCTCTGAAAGACCGCCTCCCAATGGCTCCGCCTCCTGTTCCCATGGAGATGAGGAGACCTGTAGCAGTTCCTCTGGTCACCACAGGGATGAAGAGGACATCCGCTACTGTGCCTTTAATGCCACCGCCATCATCGTCGTCATCACCATCTTTGTTGTCCAAAGGGAAGATCATCATCTCAACGTTAGGAAACCCCAAAACAAAGCCGGTGGTGTCGCTGCCCTCCATAGTCTTTCCAGAGTCTTTAACGAGGCCCCTGATAGTTCCCCCGCCTATCTTTGCCCCATCGTTTAAAAGCCCGTTACTTTTTCCTCTCACTGCGCCAATCACTTCCAAAGAAAAGCACCCGAATACCCACTCTTTGCCCGCTGCTGATATGAAGCTGCCAAACTCCCCTCCGCTTGTTACCCCACAAATAAGGAGGCCGACCATTATCCAGTCCATTCGCGCTCCGGCTAAAGCCTCGTCCCAGATTCCTGGGTTCCCTTTGGATAGCAAGAAACTTAAAGAGCAGCAAGGAGTGGAGCTGAAAGCCAGCTACCTCCGAGGAGACAAGGTACTCACTCCTCTGGCGGAGGCCAACGGGACATCTCGCACAGATGGCAAATGGCTCCACGATCAAACCTCCCTTGCTCACAACAATGGAGTCATACGCATGGATGGTGGTGAGCTGCCAGCAGTGCCGAAACCAGACTTTCAGCAAAAGTCCTCGGTGCTGACCCAATTCCCCCTGTTGGAGAGGATGAAAGGAAAGTCAGCGGAACAGCTAAAGATCTTGGAGGAGAACTTCTTGAGAAACAGCTTTCCCACGCACAGCGATGTGGACAATCTGGCGGGCACCACCCAGCTGTCTCACCAGGAAATTGACAGCTGGTTTGTGGAGCGCCGTGCACTGCGTGACAACCTGGAACAAGCCCTTCTCAACTCCATGGGCACTAAGAGGAACGGCGCCGGCAGCATCGCTGCCATCACCAAGAAACGGCTACATCAGCAGCAACAGCAACACCAAACTCTCCAGCTGAATGGGATTCACAAGCCAAGCACCGGTGTGGGGCATCTCAAGAGCCCTCATCCACCCTCTCACACCCTGCCCATCATTGCTCCCGGCACCACTGCCCCCTCCATCCCCAACCCAAATTCCTGCTCAGTGCCTCCAGACAGCCGATCCCTGGCACTCCTCAAGGACGATTTTGCTCAAACACGGTGGCCTTCCCCTGAGGAGTTCAGCCAGCTGGAGAGTCGGGCAGGACTGGCTCGCGCCGACCTCTCCCGCTGGTTCAGTGACAGCCGGCTGCAGAGCGGCAGCATGGAGCTGACAGAACTTTTTCACAACAATGGAGTTAATGGAGGGCAAGGGACGCCTGTGTGCTCTCCCGAAAACACTCCCCTCAGCATCATCCAGCGCTGTCAGGAAGGAGCCCTAACAAACAACAACAGCAACAACAACAACAACAGCAGCAGTAAGGTGTTGGAGGTGGAGTTGGGCTGGCTAATGGAGCAGCGTGCTAACAGCCTCAGCAGCCAACAACACGACGAGTTCCAAAACCGGTTTGCTGGCAGGTACAGTGTCCATTTTGTTTTGGAGAAGGTGTTAAGACTTTTGAGAGATTCTTGTACACTGAATTATATACCACCAGCAGCAAATCAAACACAAACCCTCACAGTGTCATGAACATGTTTGTCTGATCGTCTTCAAGTGCAGCTACTCTTTTTTCTTTATTACCATCTCCTCAAAGACGTCTAATATAGAGATTAAATGATGGGACTAAGTACGAAACAGTGGATTTGACCAGCAATTGAGTAAATCTGGGCCTCTCGTGAGGCTCAAGTCAAATCAGTTTTATTTATATAGCCCAAAATCACAAATCACAAAACTGTCTCAAAGGGCTGAGTAACGTGTGCAGCATTAAACAACCTCTTTAGACTCCCAGTTTCAGTTTCTACCTCTTGACCTGCGCATCCAAAATAACATCCGGCGTCCCCTCGGGGGGGTTTGTGCTGTTGTTGTCTAGTTGCCACATTAACATTGTTTTCAGAACATTAACCTACAAATCTACGGCACTTTTATTTAGTCTGCTTTCCCTTCCAGGAGCTTGGGACATCTTTGGCCAAATAACAAGAGCCATTAGATTGGAAACCAATATCTCCACAATAATTTAGGCAGCAGTTTTATTCCTCCCACGAGTCGCTCTGGCTTCAGCCTCTGAACAGCACCATAGTATGAACCTGCACTCACGGCACATTGAAATTCCTTCTGGCTCTTGTTGGGTTTTATAAACAAAGCAATGTGATGTTCGATGTACAGACAATAGGAGAGTTGATGAGACGGTGATGCTAAAGCGTAGTTCAGAATCTAAATGCAGTGAAAATATCTGAAAGCTGCTAAAGACAGGGTTCGTGCAAATTCCTTATCTTATTTTTGATCTCGTTAATTTCCGTTCGTGGCAGCGTTGCATCAAATAACGCCGCCTTTGTCTCATTTTGTCAACACTGAAGACACGGTTGTCTTGTTTGAAGAAACTTTCAGGGTTCGTACGAAGTCTCTGGAAAATCCTTTAATTTAACTTCAGTTATTAATATTTTCAAGGTTCGGATTATGCTTGAATTTTGTTATACTCCTTGAAAAATGCTTGATTTTCAACACAATCTGGTGTTTCATCATCGACCCAAACACAGGTTTTAACATTTGAAATGAAACGATCTCGTCATCACATTTGTTTGTTTCTTCGTTTGTAGCAACACTTTAGAAGTGATGATGAAGGCTTCCAGAGTCTGGAACTGTTTGGTTTAGGTACCTTGAAAGTGCTTGAATTCTACTTTTAGAAAGCTGTATGCACCTTATGAAGACAGGGTCAGCAGGGTTCAGTAAAATTCAGTATAAAAAAAGTAGAATTTGATCATTAAGTTAGTCTCAGTTTCCGTCTCGGCGTCTGACGCAGTTGAATCTCGACATCTTTGTGCTTCTTTTTGGTGGAGTTGATTGCACGTCTCAGAACTTCCTCCTTCAGAATGATTATTTTGATTGTTAGTTTCACCTCATTATAATAAAGAAAATGTCCCACTTATGACACTTGTGTTCAATCTGATTGAACAATCTGGGTTTTTAAGCGCCTCAGTCGCCTAAAAACCCAGAAATGATTGACAGTTAAAAAAAAAACTGAAAAATCCGCCTCCTTTATCCTCCACCATTAAAACAATACCAAACTCGTCACTGTGTTGTCAGCAAAGACATGGTGGTCAGAGGGTGATATCTGTATAATAAATACAGTTTACATATCTCTCATTTTATCTCTGTATAAAACAATTAAATGGAGAATTTATGTTTTATGAGACAAAATAAAGAAAAACGATGTTTAAATTCATCCTGAAAAAGATCTTAATCTGTAAGAACACGTAAAAAAAACCAAATAAATCTTCATAGCGCCGCTAATGCGTGTCCCCTGGATCCGTAGTGTTCACGTCGGGCTTTTATTGATCACCTGTAGTGATTTAATGGTCGGATGCTGGATACCTGAAGTGTTCACCTGTGACTGACTCGACAGATTGAGGCAGCAGAGCGCGGCGGAGCTGAAGAACGGGGGGCAGAACGGGGGAGTCGTGGGAGGAGCGCGGGAGGTGTTCGGGAGCTGGCTGCAGGACGGACTCTCGAGGAGAGGACCGGAGCTGCTCCTGGACAGAGAGAGGAAGATGGCGGAGGACAAGTCCGGGAGGCTGACTGGATAAGCGGTGAGAGAGCGGCCATGTTTTTTCTTGTGTTTTTCGACGTGATCTCCTGGAGCTTCTTTTATTTCTGTGCAAAGATTTTTAGGTTTTGTTGTGAGAAAATGTTTGAGTTCACAGAAAAACAAACCTCAGCAACGTCTTTTTAATTAGACCTGCATTAATACAAGTGTTCATTTGATCGCTTATTTTATAAAATGTCCAAAATGACCTCTTTTCAAGCAGTTAAGTGAAGTGTTTCTTTAGTTTGAGAGACGTGTCTGTGGAGAAAAACGCCTGATTTACTGTTAAAGGTTTTACATTCAGTGTTTCAAATCATGTGTTTAAAGAAGTGGACTCAGCTGGCGCCCGGTCACATGAATGAAAGTTTCTGCTGAGCACATGCTCCCACTGCACATGCTCAGTACCGTTTCTCCAACTCGGCCCACAGACTTCAGGTTCTGGGAACATTTTCACAAATATGTTAATGGATTAAATGGTCATATTTGACTGTGTTTGTCCTGTCGGAGGTTTTACAGATACAGACGTTGTTAGTGGTCAAACACTCGCCATGCGTTACAGTAGCCGATCGCTGGTTTGGATTGTTTTATATCATATCCCTCTTTCTCTCTCTGGTTTCCCTTCTGCTGTTCTGACTAAAGGTGAAAAATACCCCCAAAAAAGAATCTAAAAAACTCCACAAAGTACCTTTTTAATAGAAAGTTCTGACAATACTTCCTATTTGATTGCGACTGCTTTTCTAAACTTTTAAAAAGGCTGGTGCCACTTTAAGCTCTTTGTTTTTGGCCATACACCTACAGTATAAAGACTATTCTGCACAACTGAATCTGTGGCTGCAGGTTCTCACATTCAGAACGAGTGAAGTGATTTAACTCGGCGAGGCCCTGATGGTCCCCAGCGCCCCCCCCCCCCTACACTCCCCGGTCTGTCAGTGTTGAAGCCAACACCTCGATCCCAGGAAACAAACAGAACGGCAGCCAGTCACCGTCTGTGTGTGTAGCTGTGTGAGTTTTGGCTGCAACTGCTCAGCAACAAACAGCAACTTCAGGAAATAAAAAACATTTTTAGGGGAGAAAGAAAAACCATTATTGGAGGCCTAAAATAGCAGCAAGACCCCCTGGTGTGGTAAAGTCTGAGAGATAAAAGGCGGCGCCTGGGGCAAAGTGTGACGACGGAGCATCTGCTGTTCTGACAGAAGACAGAAAGTTTTAATGTTTCTATCAAAATAGAATCTGTTCAAATGATTTCCTCAAGACAAACAGCTGTAAACAAGGTGGAGACTCGTCAACAGTACACAGATTGTCACAGCTTTTGGATGTCTTCAAAATCAACACTTGACAGCTGCAATCAATAATCAATATGCAGTGTTCGGAGTAACAGTAACAACGGTGGCTGTAGCCACGATTTCCTGTCTGTGATGTTCTTCCTGCTAGAATCTGATATTTTGGACACTCGTTTGTCTATTGAGGAGAAACTGGTTTGAACATGTTGAACATTTGAACATGAAATCAGTTCGTTCACACAAAAGAAAACAATGTAAAAATAGAAAATGTGTTAATTAATTTAATTTGAAGTGTTTGTGAACATATTTGAGATATTTGCATCACTGCCGGTTTGAATAAACAGTAGAAATACAGCGTTTACGTTACAAAACAATCCTCCAAACAAATAAAACACTGGATCCTACAGTTCCCATGATGCAACACGATCGGGGGGGTCTTTCATTCCAGCCAAACTCCATCGTCGTCTCCAGACTTTTGGGTAAAAAAAGTGGTCTCTTAACGCAACTCGCAATAACCCCGATGACATCACTGTGACGTCATCTGGGTCACTTGACAAAGACCTGGCGTGAGTTAGCATGTTAGCATGTTAGCTCCTCCTGCTCCCTCGTCTGGAAGTCAGTGGGTTTCTTGAACGTGTTTCTGGTTCCTGAACTAAATTCTGTGTTTAAAAAAGCGTTTTGTTCTACGACATCATGTCTTTAAAACAGGCGGTTAGCCTGTTAGCATGTTAGCCTGTCTAGAAGTCAGTCGTGTTCCTGGTTCCTGAAATAAGTGGTTTGTTTAACAGCAGCGTGTTGTTCTGTCAGTAAATCCTCCACTGGTGTTTTGTCGAGGGATGCGGGGTGATGCTAAACGTCTGACTACAAAAAACCTGCAGCGCTCGATACCAATATTGTGTGTTAATCAGCTGGTGGAGGTTTCCTTCAGTCTGCTGCAGCTCCACCCTCCACCTCTGTGCAACAACACCGGAGCACATGGAGCTGTGGCATGTGCAGCAGTAAAGCAAACGTGATATAGAACGTGTTGCAGGAGGTGTAGCAGACGATCTGGTTCAGTTCGAGAGCAGGATGATGAATTCACTCGAGCTGCTGTCTAAACTCTGGCAGTTTGCGACTCGTCTGCTCCGCCAGACGCTCGGTTCAGGTGCCAGAGTTCGGCTCTCCGGATCAGCTTGGCTCAAGCTGCTACCGACTGTGGCAGGTGAACGCTGGAATCCCCCGAACGCTGTTGTTGGAAAAACTGCTTCAGCTCGGAGTCACGCGCTCCAGCTCCTGCTGAAGCATCAGCACGAGGTGGAGGCTGGAACCGGAAAGATGTTTCTAATCAGAATGAAGCCTTCGACAGATACAAACACTAAACCTTATTAGATTCACACAATCTGCTTAAAACCAACGTGTCGAGTCGACTTTATTTCTATATGACATTTTTATACTGCGGGGAAAGTCAGTGTGCTTCACAGGGCAATAAAATACAACAAAGGTAGAAAGATTTACAACATACAAGTTCAAAAATACAGGCAAGCGATGGCAAGAGGTACAAGATTTCAAAGTAAACTTGTACGGTTTTAAGAAAACACATTAAGAAACTGGGTTTGTACTTTACTCTAAAAGGTCAAGATCGGTGTCTCGCAGGCGTCAGTTGAAGATCTGGTGAAAATGGTTTCCAGCTACCTTTTTCCTTTTATCGTCTTGTTTTCTCATCTCTGCTGGACCAGCGTTTGTTTTTAAGCTCCTCCAGTGGCAGACGGGCGGGTACTACACACGGCACACTGCATTCTTTATGCAATAGGAAACTGTTGAATAGAGTTGTGATGTGCTCAGCCAGACAAACACTAGTGCAGCAAACGACAAACAAGCGCAACTTCTTCCTGTTAAACTCTGAAAAGAAAGTAAAACCTGCAGCCTCGTCACAGTTTCTGCCGTCACATGATCACATTGGAAAAACCACTGGGCACCCTTCCACCGCTTTGCATTGTGGGACACAGTAGGTGAGCTGGACTGGAGATTTTCTGGCGTTCTGCAGGTTTAGCTTTTGTTTGCATGCTGCATTTTGTAAATGAGTACGTATTGATAGTGTAGCCTCAGTTATGCAGCGCTAATGTTGTTAAGCTCCTCCCCATTGGTGCGCCGGGGTGAATAAATCAAACGTCAGGTGTTCCTCTGAGCTGTTATTTAGTTCAGACTCGGCTGAGATTCCTGCTTCGGAGGTGAAAGGATGTGAGATATTGAATAGGACTTTATTTTGCTATGTTTTGGTGCGTATGTGCCACACTAACCTCGTCTTTTTCTTTTTTTAATATTTGTGTAAAAAGAAAAACAGACTTTTCACCTCTCAGCTTTGCATTTTCCTGTTTTGTATTTCACAAAACATAAAATATTTTTTTTCCTTGTGTGCTGTGGATTGATGTTTCCAGACGCTCCTGCCAGATTATTATTTTTATATTTAACAATTCTCTGGCCATCACATCTGCACTCCGAGGAAAAATTTACCAAAAAAGAGATTCCTGCATCGTTTGTATCAAAAGTTATTAACAGTGGAGCAGATCTGGTGACTTTTAGCCACATCTGAAGGTTGTTAGTGGTATGGAGGACTGAAACTGCCAAAATCTAAAATAAATTAATAAATGACTCAATAAATAACCATTAGATTTACATTTTTACATTTTGTATTTGCACATAAATTCAAATGTAAATGTAAAAATTAAAGATTAAATGGGAAAATAAATAAATAAATTGGGGGAATTTATATCAATGCCTACATTTATTTTTCATATAATCTTTGGGGCATTTAATGACATTCATTTATTTATTTATGGAGTGATTTATGGGCAGTTTTGACCCTCCGTACTTTTGATATCCATTGTTGATATTAAAACTTTAAACAAACAATTACCGGTTTAGAGAATATTGAAGAAAACTATTTATAAACAATAGAAGTTACAAATCGTCCCAATAAAAAATGAATAGATAATTTCACATTCAGCTTTCGTAACGGGAATTAAAGACTCCATAACTCATGAGAGAATTATTCAACCATTATTGAAAATGATACATAGATCCTCCGATATTATTCTGGATTAATTGTTCAGCTTTGTGCTTTTGGGGAATGAAGTAAAAGGACAAATGGAGCAAATAAAACATAAAGTAACAAGCGTTAATGAGAAGAGAGTTTTTAAAGGTCAGGACAGCTGATTAGTCACCTGAGCGATCAATTATCCGGCTCTCAGATGATCGGTTGGATTTCTGGCAGGTCTGCTGGTTTTAATGTTAATGGAATAATATTTTCACATTATTCTTGCAGCGTTTGCACCAAATAACGCCGCCTTTCTCTCTGTTTGCCTTGTTTGAAATAAAGTCTTGAAAGTTTGGAAAAGGCGTTATATTTTCAAGGTTAGGAACATGCTTGAATTCAAATGTACTCCTTGAAAAATGCTTGATTTTCAAGGTATGTGTTGGTTTAGTGCTTGAATTGTACTGTTATCGGAAACGGACCGTGCACTCGAGTTAACACAACGTACAGTTGAGTAATAACAACGCCCACAAGTTAATTTGGGCCCACACTTTGGGGCGTGTCAGGTCAGAGGTCAGAGGTCAAAGCAGCAAGATGGAGCTAATAAAGAGTGATGGTATCGCCCGGATTATATTAAGGAGTCATAACGATTGATGGAGCGAAATCAAATCCCTGCAGCGCAAAGGGGTGGTACTGTGTGTGTGTGTGTGTGCGTGCCATCCATTGTCCTGTGTCACTAATCACAGCAGCTCGGGGTTTCATTTAATCAGCAGAGCGCGGCGCAGCGTCCCATAATAACTTATCAACAGTCGTAGCTTATGGAGAGAGGCTTAATTGCCAAAATGCTGCAGTGCCTCTAACCCCCCCCCCCCACCCCCACCCCCACCCCCTCATCATTATAATGTAGAACACAGAAAGAGAAAGTTACCTGTTTCCAGGTCACCTCGATCAATGTTTTTAATATTTCCAGTGAGAAAATATTTGATTTGCAGCCAGAAACATCTGGTAACGATCAATGTGGCATGGTGGCTCAGTGCATTGTGCAAGAAGGTTGTGGGTTCGATTCCCTTGGGGGACCAGGCCTTTCTGTGTGGAGTTTGCATCTCCCTATGCTCACTAGGGGTCCTCCATACGATACATATAACCCCCATACAAAAAACATGCAAAAAACAGGGCAGAGGACAAAATCAGCGTGGGACGCAGCTGCATGTGTTGGGTGTTGATCTGTAATAAAGTGGGATCTACTTCTTCTTGAATACATCAGCTGTGTGGTACTGTAGCAGGAGCTGCTAGGTGACTGTAGCAGTAGCTGCTAGCTGACTGACTGTAATAGGAGCTGCAAGCTAACTGCAACAGGAGCTGCTAGCTAACTGTAACAGGAGCTGCTAGCTAACAGTAACAGGAGCTGCTAGCTAACTGTAACAGGAGCTGCTAGCTAACAGTAACAGGCGCTGCTAGCTAACTGTAACAGGAGCTGCTAACTAACTGTAACAGGGGCTGCTAGCTAACAGTAACAGTAGCTGCTAGCTAACAGTAACAGGTGCTGCTAGCTAACTGTAACAGGTGCTGCTAGCTAACAGGAACAGGAGCTGCTAGCTAACTGTAGCTGTCTGGTTCTTGTGTGTTTTTGCCGCCAAAAGACAAACTAAAGTCTGGAAATGTAAACATGACATTCAGCGCAGTGATTGTATTATATATTTAATATTATATATGAAATATTAACAAGCTCCTTGCCTCCGTCACCCTGTATATTCTGCTGTTCGTTGATGAGAGGGTGAAATGAAACGCACCCTCTGTCGGCCATATTGGGCCGTCAGCTGTTGTGTAACAGCATCTGCTAGTTGCAGCTGATCGAACAGCTGTTTGCAGGAGGCGATGATGTCGGGCGGCGCTCTCTGACGTCTGCAGGTGAACTTCAGCGTCATTATTAAACTGATTGATTGAAAAATGTTTGCATCCAATTAAAACAGGAAACATCGACGCTCCGGGCTAAAACGTGATGACATGAGATCTCTGCAGGTTTTAATTAATCTCTGTGTGAGTGTGTGTGTGTGTGTGTGAGTGTGTGTGTGTTCAAATCACAACTTGAACATGATTTCCTCTCTGACGTGGATTAGGAGGGCGAGCGCCGGGCCGGTCGCGCCCACCGCCGCCGCTATTTCACAATGTGTCCCAGTTCCCGGCGGCACCAGGCGACCAGGAACACCGGCTCCTGGCACCACGATTACTTTTTAATCCCCCTCTTTTGTTTCAGTGTTTTTTTTTTTGCTGCTGGGAATGAATCAGAGTCCTCTGGTGTCGAGAAACATTTTCATATTTATTTATTTTAAAATTCTCTCTCTCCCCTCCTCCCCCTCTTTTTCTCTCTTCTGTCTACTTCAGGTGTGAATAGGATTTGCCGCCGCCGCCGCCGCCGCTGCTGCTGGAAACGAACAGGAGGAAGGAAAAAAGGAGGACAGGAGCAACAAAAGAAGAGTTTTTTTTATTTTAATAATCAGATTTTCTTTTTCTTTTTTTTACCAGTTTTTATCTCTTGATTGTCGCATCCCAGATCACGGCCAACAACCTCCTCCGTCACGTTGGCGGTAATCTCGTCAGCGTCTCGACCTGAAGTGACCCCTCCACAGATGGGTTTAAATAAGACGTGGGGTGTGAGGGGGGGGGGTTTAAACACGCTCCCAAATTAAAATCAGAAGAGTGCGAGGAGAGATTCAGGGTCACGCTCTGTGCAGATAATTGAAATTGCCGTTTCAAGAGACGAGGCTCACAAAACCCACCAGAGAGGCTCTGCGTCAAACGTACAAGCTTCCTTTTTTAAGGTGGAATTTGTTTCCTTTAATTGATTGGTTGGTTGTAGCTGTACTAATCAATAGCCCTGACCTTCCCCGTGATGTCAGCGGCGCTGCCAGCCAATCACAGCAGCGGTTGTCATCAGAGCCGGCTGTGGAGAGTTTCTGCCAATGAAGGGCAGAAAGCTCGTATCTCCACCTGGTTTTCCACCGTTTGAGCTCCGTTCATGACGTCGTCTCGCGGCGGCAAAGTTTGATTGACGATCAATCAGAAGGAAGCTCGGTTTGGTTTCGTTGATGCCCTGAAGCTGCGTGAACTTCCCCTTTAAAAACAAACCTGTTTCATTATCAGCAGTTTACTGTAAAAACCCAGAACTTCCCCTTTAAGTCACTGTGAGGGAGGTCCGTCTCGTGGGGGGGGTCAGCGGGTCGGGACCTCGGACGGGCGGGCGGATGTTTGTGGCTGAGGTGATGTTGTGCGTGACCTGCGTTGCCGTGGAGACGGGAGGAGGAGGAGGGTGAACCGGAGCACTGAATGTGTGCCTGCAGCAGCAGTCTGACTGTACACAGCGAGCGACCGACAGACGGACAGGGTGGATTTAAAACAAACAAACAAACAAACAAACAAACGCCGAGTGCCAAAGCTGGGATCTGCTGCATTCTCACTACACTTAAAAAAAAAAAAAAAAAAGGGGGTTCTTCTTCTTCTTCTTGTAAATAGGATATATATGTTTGTTTGTTTTTGTTTGTTTTTGTTTTTTCCTGCATTGCTACAGATTTGTAAAATTTTTGCGGAAAAGAAATTTATTACATTTTGTAAAATGGGAG
>JAVQJD010063617.1:0-27815 GCA_036023655.1 Nannoperca australis | reverse complement strand
TGTTTATTATTATTATTATTATTTTTATTCTTCAATAACTTCTATTGAGCACTGCAACTGTATCAAAAAACAATTTCCCTTCTGGGATTAATAAAGTATTTCTGATTCTGATTCTGATTTTAAAGGAACATTATATAATGGAAAATGTAATGTAATATGAATTAATGGTTTAATGCTCAGTTCAACCTTTTTCACAGCAGACATTTTGTCATAGTAGGAAAAGTGCAGGTGATACTAATAACTAACGGTTGCTATGTTCTATTCAAGTGTATCATTAGGTCATGACAGTAAGCCTGCATGCACTATAGCAGAACCCTGAAACTGAAGCAGCTAAATGGAATTCAGCCATTAATTATTTAATTGTTTACACCTGTGCTTTTCCTACAGCGACGTGTCAAAATGTCTTCTGTGAAAAAGGTCTATAGCACAGTGTTGGTCCAACAATGTTGGTTGTGGGATATTATGGGGGAAATGTGTACTTTTGCTGTGTACAATGTACAATGTGGCACGTATATTCAATAAAATACATATTACTGATATGGAATTTTCAAAGGATGTGTTTTTTGTTGTTTAAGTACAGTTACATTTTTAGTCTGGGCTTAAGTTAAAGCTTACACCATGCTTAGAGAAAGAGTTACCTTGAGTCAAGTCCCATTTGCTAATAACAAATCCAGTTTAGTGCACTTGAGTAAGACACTGATAGCCTACTTACTGGTATGTGCTCAAACTCTAAATATCGTAAATATATATATATATATATCATCTATTATAACTATATCTATTTAGTTGTTTAACACCATGATTTCAAAGTGACAGTTATTGTCCAGATGGCTATTTCGTCCAAGTAAAAATAAGACTTCTTAACCAATATTTTTCCATGTGGATGTGTAGCTGTGGTGTTTTTGTTGGTCACTGAGCAGATTTTGCAACAACATTTGTCTCCTGCTTTAATTTTCCTTCATCCTGAACTGACGTCAGGGTGAGGAGTAGGTCTCATGAGGCAATATAGCAGCGCTGCAGGCACAAACACAAACATTTCATGAAGATAAATGTGTACATTTGTTGCAGCGTGAAGCTAACAAGTAGCATGACAATTAGCATGAAGGCGTGGGCAATGCCATGCTTCGTTTGACACAGAGAAGAACATCATCGCTCCAGTAATTTGCATTTAATTACATTTCTCTCCAGTCCTGATGCAAACTGTCCCTCTTCTCATTACAAATGACAAATTATTTTAAATTGAAAAAGCTTCATTATTTGTTCTTGTACTGAGATTAATGGCATGATGAACCTCGACATCTCAGGTGCTCAAGCAGGCTATAAACGAAAATTTAAACGCCTGGGTGTCATGAACTGCTTGACTGTCTCATCTGTGACTTGTTTGCGTCGCTCTTGATGCTGGGAAATCATGGGCTGCAGAGTCTCGATCAAAATCTTCTTCAGTTCTCCTGTTAGGAGAGCTCCACTTGCGTAGTCCTGCAGAGAGGAGATCGAACGAGGATACAGAAAGCAGAATGAGAGTTAAAGTCATGGCGAGAGTGAGGAAAACAAAACAGAAGAAAGAGCGTGATTAGCAAAAGAAATAAAGTTAGGAAGCTATCATTTGTTTTCTCACCTGT
Organism: Nannoperca australis; assembly: GCA_036023655.1. Classification (NCBI taxonomy): domain Eukaryota; kingdom Metazoa; phylum Chordata; class Actinopteri; order Centrarchiformes; family Percichthyidae; genus Nannoperca; species Nannoperca australis. The sequence continues at coordinate 26,196 of JAVQJD010063617.1, read as the reverse complement.
CTGATCGTCTCCAGCCGTTCATCGTCCTCCAGGAAGAAGGTCAGGTACATGAAGGAGACGTCTACGTCTGGGTTTCCACCATGCTTCCTGTGCTCTTCCACTGTGTCTTTTCCTCCCGAAAATGCATGTTTGTTGATCTGTGAGCAATAGTTCCATAGGTGAGACCAGCCAAGTCAGCAATCAACGGAAATATAAATCTGACTAGTGACTATCGATGATAATGACTAGTAATAGCAGCACCTTGTTTTTGATTTGCTTGGGTGTGTCAGTGAGGAAAATAGAGGAGTTGGCTTCACTGGCGCTCATCTTTGTCTGTGCCCCCTGCAGGGCGGGGAAGAAGGTGGAGTGCAGCAGGGCAGGTTTGGGATAGCCGATCCTTGGAGCAACGTCACGGGTCATCCGGAAGTAGGGGTCCTGGATGACACGACAAACACGTGTCATTGTAAAATACGATGCTAGTATGTAGTGTTATCTATTATCATATTGCTGTCCTGACCTGGTCTATGGCGCAGGGGATGAGACACTGTATATCCTTTCGGCTCCCGAAGATCAGTGGGAAAGAGTTACTGAAGGACGGGGCTGCCTGGATGGCAGGGAAGCTGATCTTTCCTGGATAGATCAAAAAATGACAAATACCAAAAAGAATTACACTTCAGAAAATACTGCAATAAATCCACAAACACAGGATTGCACTGAAATATTTTGTACATCAAAAAATAAGTCATGAAAATGCCTGTACTTTTTCAACTCTAATATGGAAAGTATGGGGGAAAAGAATGGAAACTGCTTTTCCAACATTAAACACTTGAACGAGCTACTGCGCAGTGAAACATCTTGTTTGAGCGGTAAACTAAATTATATGAGCGTAATGTGAAGAAACATCAAAGCGGGTATTAGTATTGACATTTCTTACCAAATATATAAATATTGTCCATCTACTGTTTACCTCTCTATGTAAAGACATTTATATAAAAACACTCTAATCAGTGTCAGTCAGTTTCCCCCCTCATTGCATTTTTTTATTCTAAAGGCTTCTAGCTGAATTTGAGGGTGTAGTTACACTTCATGCTCCTTCCTCTTTCCAAAGTATTAAGTACACTCACTGATTGCTCAACACCTTTTTTTAACCATTGACGCTTTTTGAGTTGTCTTACCAATGCAGTCACTGTCTGTAAAGCCAAAGATGCCTTTGACCTGGTTGAATGTCACATGTTTCTGGATCTTTACCACATTCCTGTAGAATTCCGGGGATGCACTGCAGAAAAAAAAATCAAATGAAGACATTAAAAAAACTAAAGACTAAAATAAGACATTCTACACTAATTCAGGTTATATGAAAAAAGGTGATTGTTTCCTTAATAAATATGGCAGGGCTGTTATGCATCCTAGAAGGCCTTAGCAGTAAGGTCTGTCAGATAAGAAAATAAAGATAAATAAAGTTTTTTTGTCATAAATTACCCCATGTAGTCGAGGTCAGAGAAGATGAAGGTCTTGTTGACATCAAAGCCGCAGGCAATGATGTCCTTGGCATTTTCCACAGCAAAGCGGTGGCACTCTTCTAGTGTTAGATCCTTCCACAGGTACTTCTCATCATCCGTCAACTGGATCACCAAGGGGATGTCAAATACATCCTGCAACCATCTGCAACAAGGAAGTAAGTGTGATGGCGCCTTGCTGGTTTAACACATGAACCTGCCTTGAGTTAGACAGCTGTTTGATAATAATACATTATAGAGGGAGAACTCACTTGGTGAAGATGAAGGGGATGAGGTGGCCAACGTGCATCGCCTCTGAGGAAGGACCTCTGCCAGTGTAAAGGTAGAAGGATTTGTGCTTCTCATATGCATCCAGTACCTGATGCATGTCTCTGCCAGAAACAGCAGAATAAAGAAAATGTATTTATTGATGTGTCATTCTCATCGCCATCTGTTTCACTTGGTAGGAAACACTCAATGATGATGGCTTGGTCAAAGACTGCTGACGTATCATTTAGGTTTCAGAATGACTGTAACACCCATGTGTGAAACACTACTCAGGAATTAGAAACTAGTAGAGGTCACCCTGATGAAATATTTTCACTTTGTAAAATGCAGACCTGTGTGAGAAGAAGATTCCTCTTCGTAGAAAGTGGTGAGCTTTCTGTCCCGCAACTCTTTCGATTCTGTCCACCAGTTCCTTGTCAATTTTACTGCTGCCAAACCTCACTAAACAAACACATGACACAGTCGGTATTATTCAGATGTTTAACATTACATTTTAACAAAAACCCTACAAATATACGTTTGCCGTAGAACATCAGCTCTTCTAGGTCACACTTCATACCTATGAGTTTGTCGTAATCCACTCCCTTGGCGCTGGTGGTGGAAACGTTCCATGGGTCAACCGTGTCTTCATCGTCAGCGCCATCTGCTGCTGGCCCGTTGTCAGGGGCAACAAAGTTTTCTGAAGGCGGACAGCCTGCTTTGTAATCCTGACCCGTCACCTGTTTGTAGTCCACTTTCAACTTTAGCAGCGACTGAACAGCAGCATCAATTTCAGCCTGTGGAACCAAGACACTGCAGTCAGAAAACACACACAGATAAGAGCAGTCAACATTTAAAGGATCAGTTTACCAAAATTACATAGCCATGCATAGAGTTTTGGTTTCAGCTAGTATATCTGTTTCTGAGATGTCCGCATCCCCCTAATACAATGGAGGTGAAGGGAATGTCATCTGCAGTGCGCACAACATTAAAAATTAAATTTAAAAACAAATTCAATAGCCTTGTGTCTTTCTAGAAACAATGCGGATAATCCACAAGCCTCACTATGAATGGGTTTTAGATGAACTACTTTCAAAGAAATAGCCCCTATGAAAAATGTTGACAGTGTGTTCTGTGGATTATGAAGACACTGAGACAGTAAAAGGACACTGTTTTTTAAAAAGGTCACTTTTTAGTGACATTTAGTGACATTTTCAGACATCAAATCTGAAAACCTGGGCTGGCTAGATGCCACTGGCAGTAAGTCAGAAAATATATTTTGGGGGGAATTTAGTTTAACCCCCCTAACTAACCCCTACAGTCAAATCACTGTTTTTACATGCTAGTTAACAACCACTTACTTTCTCAGCTTTAGCTGTTTTCAGGGCCCGGACTTGGTCTCCTTGTGCTGTCAGTTTCTCGTAGAGCTCCATTGGACTCCTGGCTTCTTCCCCATCTCCCTGGCAGTCTGTCATCTTCTTTCCACTGACCGGGTAATAGTAATAAAGAAGCTAAACGTCAGTTTAACGAAAGTTACATGTTCTAAATAGCATCTAGTATGAGGTTAACAAAATCACTGAGGCTTTATCGACCCTAGCATTACTGTATCTCCTTACACAGCAGTTGGGAAGACTCTCATATGTGAACATAACTCAGCTAACTTAGCTAGCGAATCGTCTGACACTGCCTTTAGATTTCTCTGAGGCTGCCGTGTTTCATACATTTTAAAATGATTGAAATTACATTAAATGATGGACTAACCGATTTTATTATTGATTAAATACAGTAACCAGCCAGCATACCGTACAGTATTCTTCACTCACAGGTGACAGCTCACTCTTTCAACTTGCATCACCCTGTGTGAGGTAGTGTTTGGATCAAATCGCCCCCCCGCAAACAGGCTTGGTCAAAAGTTCCGCTATGAAATGATCAGTACATAAAATGCCACAACGGACACTCTTATACATGTAATGTTTCGAAGGGTTCTTATAGTTGTAATATTTGTTCAACTTAATTTCATTAGAAACTCAGGACTCGTTTAAAATAAATTGAATACAATATATGTCGGAGGAGTGGGACAGCCGCTCCTTGTTCCGGCTTCTTTCAAAATAAAATAATTTTCACGTAGATAGAGCCTAACATTAGTGGAGAAATCGAAACAATACATTTAATTTGAAACTCTGCATTAACTCCTATGATTCTGCGGGGTTTTAGATCTGCACTGTGGCTATTTTAACGCTTAGAAATCGGTTATTGATTTAACCAGATTGCAGTTAAACAGTTAAAATCAGATTTACTTAGAGTAAAGCTATACGTTAGGTTATATTAGGCTTTGAGTCAGAAATGCAGACGACCAGCGTTAGCTAATCTTGCTGTGGCAGTTAACCTAACGTTAGACACCAACTCCTGGATGTAAAGGTAACGTTATGTGACAGTGATTAATCCATGTAAGGGTAATTGCTACAGGGACTTTGCTCAGTCCGAAGGCAGTAAGTTGACTTAACTATAGCCAGCTATTACTCTCTTTCTGTTTTAACTATGTGTTGACTAATAGAAGTACTTTCAAGGACGATTTATACACGTAACTAACGTTTACTGCTTCTGGAGGTCCCAGAAATTATATTTCTGTCCGTCCTCTTTTGAAATGAAATGAGCGTTTTAATGTCAAGGCTGCTGTGACAAGTCTGTGTCATAGACTGTATATTTTTATGTAGTCTATGGTTAGTATGCTACGTTTAGGTGCAGAAATGCAAGCAAACACTAGATGTCACCCGTGGGCCTCTAATGGATGAACTAAGCTGACATCTCATCTGCTGTCACCTCACCTGTTGTCCTTTTATTATCCAGCAGAATGTCAACGTGTGAAGATGTCTTCATTAGTGGCCTACGAGGATTCAGAATCGGAGGATGATTCCCCCGATCAAACGGAGGAGGGAGCATCAGCTTCTGTCCAAACTGGCTCTTGTGAACAAAACCAAGAAGTCAGGGCGATCAATTCCTCTGATGTAACACCGAGCCCTCACAGCCTCACATCTGACCCTGACAGGCCAGTGATGCAATACCATGGAAGTGTCTCAGAAAGAAGTCGTTCTTCACGACAGCCGCAGAGCTGTTTTGATTTGGAAAGAAGATTTTGCAGTTACAGGACACCGCAAGAAAATCATCTCAGTTCACCTGCAACTCGGGGGAAGATCTCACCCCTGCAGACTCTTCCTCAAATGCCGCAAAGCTTCGGCGATGGGTTGAACCCAGCAAAAAGACACCACACAGTCCCGTCTGGTGTCAGACCGTATATCCCCAAGAGAAAGAGGCTTGCCACTTCAGTAGAGACGGTGGACCCGAAGCAGCCAGCAGAGGAAGTCCCAGGGAATCAGGCCAGGGAAAGCTACAGTCTTTCAGAAGTGTCGGCGAGAGTAAAGCCATATCTAGCTAACAAGCCTGGTGCTGCAGGGATACCCAGGAGGCTCCTGCTGAGCCTGGGCGGCCACCAGGGTCCAGTCAACACAGTGCAATGGTGTCCTGTGCCTCATCTCAGTCACCTGCTGCTGTCCGCCTCCATGGACAAGACTTTCAAGGTAACGACAGCAACAGAAGAACTGTCACTGACTTCTGGAAATTATGCACACTGATACTTAGCCTTGGAAGTTATGAAATCAATAAAGAGGGGTTTCAGTGCTTCTTCTGTAGTGCACTGGTTCCAATTATGTTTTGCTCGCTCAACTCCCATTTTATTCAAACTGGCTTCAAGGTCGAGTTATTCAGATTTTTTTTTCCATGTGACAAAAATTGTCCTTCTTTCTCAAGCTGACTGCTACATATGTGCGTGGTGGTCTGGTACAGTTTTCTTTTTTTTATAACACAAACATCCATTCATCAGTATAGTTTTAGGCAGGTGCCAAGTGCATAGGGGAGATCTAAGGAGATAATAATTTACCTGACAGTCAGTGTAATTGGCACAGCGTTCCAGGAAGTGAGATAATATCTGCCCTGCTACCTCAATTTATAAATGTACCACAAAACACTTTCTTTAGAATCATATCTGTCACTGTCAGTTGAATGTGTGTCAGGACCCATGGGACTTTCTCTCTCTCTCTCTCTGATTCTCCCTCCCCTTCCTTTTCTGTATTTCACACCAGGAAAACAATCCCTCATTTCACTACCATAAAGGTCAAGTCATGCAGGTGTCTGCCAGAGACAAAATATTTCTGTCCCAGTACAAAGCCACGTGCCGCACCATTATCCTAAAAGGACTCGGCATAATTAATAGTTTAAATATGCATGAGCTCATTTGCATGACCATACGAGCAGTATGCAGCAGTATGGCAGCCCACCTCCTCTGGCACCTGGTAAGGGCGGTTTGGAGCAGATGGTGGAGACGAGGAGAGAAGGGCAGGAGGAGACTTTGTATGCAAGGACTTCTCATCTTCTGTATCTATTGTACCGCAACCAATAGATAGCGGAGCACTCTTACTTCTCTGTGCACATGTCTTGTTTGCTCAATTTGAATGGAGGATTTTCAACAGGTCTAGGAACCAATTCCTTGAGTGATTAATCAATTATGAGAGTAGCTGCACAAGGGCACCCTGGTAGCCTAGTGTACAATAATACACTTCAGGGTGTTTATTTTCTTGTATTATATTATTGACATACTGTACATGTCAATAATAATGACATATCGATTGTGTCTTTCAGCTCCCTTGCACTTTGACTATTCTTTTCTACACTCTACGTGGAGACAGAGAGAGGACGTTCTCTGTGAAGTCTCAACACTTTCCTCTTTGTGCTTGTGTTTCTTCACCAACACACTTCAGCCTCCATCCTGCCTGTCAGTTCCTCTGAGGCAGAGTCGGGCTATCATTTTTCCGGCCTGTTTGCAGCTGTTGTCTCCATGGCTACGGCAGGTGTAAGGCGGCAGTTTTTAAGCTGATAACACGAATACCAATTTTGTTTTAATTACCCAGAGTAATTTAGGAAGCCGATTACCCCAATGAGTCATCTGCAAGGATCCGCTCTGCGTGTCTGTTAAGTGGCCGGTGAAAGTTAAGTATACGTGAAAATAAACAAGCGCTCATTTTCACCCGTGCCCAGGTTTCACACAGTAGGGGATTATTGCAATTGTGTGAGCTCTGAATGGTGGTGTTATGGTAAATATCCTGAATGCTGTCAGTCACCGGAGACAGGGCTTAAGCAACATGCCACTTTGTCAGACTTGCTACATAGAAGTCTGTGTTTAGTTGAATATTCAGAAGTTTTTGTGGCTGTGGATGCTGTCATCAGTTGTTGTTGAACACATTGCCATGTTACCTTGAGATGGCAGTGTTTCCCCAAGCCCAAGACCATGCAGAAAAATGGGATTTTCCTGTTGCACAATGAATGGAAGTATTCTTAATAGATGCTACGCTCCGATTTACAACCTCTTGCAATTAAAAGTGAGAGTCTCTGTCTCTCTCTGTGTAACTTGTTTCTCACCCTGGAGGCATCTCTGGTATTCTGTTTGTTAAACTACTGCCTGCTAGATTGATTTGCACCCCCCCATCTCTCTTCCCCCATCCATCTTTCCTCCCCCAGTCTGTCCTGTCAGTGTGTTTCTTATGTTGTATGGGGGAGTCATCTTTAATAATGAAACACACAGCGAGGCAGACAGGGATCTGCAGCGCCCCACAGATCTTTAAAGTCCCTCTGTGGTCCTGGCACAGCCGGGGAAGCAAAAAAGACTTCATCATTAGTGTAATATAGCTCACCTCAGTGGGCAGCAGACCAGACCACCCACTGGACTTCAGGCTTGGCTTCAGGGAGAGGCTTTTGCCTTTTGACATGTCTGACAGAAAACCATACTCTTTATCAACAGGAAATCTGATGACAAGCATGTCACAATGTTGACCGGCCTGAATGCCCAGCACAGTGCAGAAACACCACAACAATGGCCCAAGCCAAAGCCAAAATTAACAACAGAAAAATCTGGCAGATTAACAACTAATTCATAAATCACTGTCTGCTTTGTCTTGGCACTGTGTTCGCACTATGATATCACATTTCAAACCAGCCAGATAGTGTAGTCATGGCAGTCCCAACTAACAGGAGGCAGTTGGGTGCTTTTCTTCTCTGCTCCATCTATAATCAGAGAAATCTCCAACAATACAAAACCATTAAAGCCATTAGAACCCATGGGGAATTGATTTATAGGCACTCAAAGGTAATTAGTTTGATTAATTCATTAAAAAGCTTGTTTTTGCTTTTAAACCCAGCAAATAAGCCTGAGTTGTGTACATGTTTTGCCAATTTATCCAGCGGCACTTTGTTGAGTCATTTTATTTTGTTTCATTAGGCTTACACTATGTCATTCTCAGCTTTGAAAAAGAGACGGTCAACAATTCTCATTCACGCAGGAAAGATTTCCAGGGCCGAAGGACACGTCGCATTCATCTTCTGCGAAGGCATCGCAGAAAAATGTATTTGTTTCCTCTTTTCAGTCAGGAGAGCAGCGGCCGCCAAACCAGCCCTGCACTGTTTGATTCTCAGTAAACTGCCTTGAAACCTTGTGCAAAGCACGCAGGTCCTGTCCTCTTGTTGGTTTGAAGGAAAGCGTCCGATGTCTCCTGTTTTTCACTGCTTCTCTCTGCATGTTACTTCATGCGGTGATTGTTTGAGGTGTAAAGGATGCAGTTTCAGCGTCCTTTTTTTAGCCTGTTAGCTCACCTACAGTACCCTTCTTTTCCTTTCATAAAGCATTTTTTTCCTTTTATATATCGTTGATGTGATTGGTCAAAGCAACCTTATGTTCTGGATTTGACCATTTAAAGTCATTCATTTATTACCTCCTGTCCATACAAGTTGTTCTGTAGCACACACTGTGTTTTTCATGCAGGGGAGTTTTGAAAGCTTTTCCCCACAATTGTTTGAGCAAGTAAAAATGACTTTGTTGCTGCAGTCGAGGTGGATTTTGTGAATTTGGCTTCATGCAATGTGTCCGTGTCTGGCAGGTGTGGGATGGGGCAGAAAGCGGGCGATGCCTGAGGGTTTACACCTGCCATTCGGGAGCTGTGCGTGATGCCTGTTGGACCCCCTGCGGCCGACACCTTCTCACTGGCTCATTTGACAACACGCTTGTGATCACAGACGTAGAGACAGGTGAGCAGCAACACTTCCTTCTGTAGGTCTGATGAACACAATGCCAAAAACAAACCACACTGACGATAAACTAGAATAACCTTTTTTATATTGGCCTAAAAAACTGAGGTTTCAGTCAAACGCCATCACATTTGCTTAATTAAAATTCAGTTTGATGGTGTTATGGGAAAACAAAGCTTGTAGTTCTTGCAAATTTCATTTTCTTTTAAACTCACATTTAAAGTTAGTGTAGTAAGTTAAGCGTGGAGTGACTTTAAATTGCCTCGGGCCCCAAAACCTGTTAGAAACTGAAACCTGTGTATGAATTGCAAAGCTGCTTCTCTGTCTCTGTAGTCGTGACTCATTTCAAGGGCAACCTGCAAAATCTGAATTTTTAGAGCAAATACATCACAACTATCAACTACCCAGCGCAAAGACCCCTCCAGGTGCCTTCTCATAAAGTCAGACATTCCTGAGTTTACTGTAGCAATATCAAAGTATACAATCTATGAATCTATCACAATGTACTGTGTAAATTATTACCAGTGTACATAAAGTGGATGATAATATTCTTAGTTATCATTTTATTATGTATGTTCATAAAATATTCATGTTGGTTAATGATTATTTTCATTATTTACACCTTGCAGTGACATTTTTATTGCTCCATTCATTGGATTGTTTGCTATAAAGATCTCATTTAGGCAGGAGGTCGATCCTCTAAATTAAGGTCTATCGAGGCTACAAGTCTGCTTCGGTGGAGATGGTTCCTAAAATGGGACACCACTCTCTCATTCTCTCTCTCTCTCTCTACCTCACACACACACACACACACACACACACACACTCGTTGTGTTTGCTGGCCCTTTTTTTTGGTGTGAACAGAGCAATACGCGTGCATTCGTATGGCAGCACGAGATGAAGAACATTTTATTTAGGAGCTTATTAATATGGGGGTTGGGAATTCCAGCCCAGTTTCTGCACAATTTTAGAGCAACTCTATGCATTCTAGACCATTCAAGACCTTGACAATTTTAAAACCAATCATATTCAAGCAGTGAAAGGGACATAGAGGCTAAGCTGCATGGTTTTACAAACCATATTTCAAGACGACGTTTGCTTCGGAAGTGCTTCACTTTCTGGCCAAGCGAACATTTATCAAGCGTGGAAGAAAAGATGGGGGCCACTCACACAGACGGTCTACAACATGGAGGCTGCTTGTTCAGCAGTTCACTTCATTTCCTTCATCTGAAACAATTTGTGAATTTCTGCACAGCTGATATTAAAATTGTGGAAAGAATTTATAGAAAAACTGAGATTTCTGCTTAAATTGAGTAAAGAGTCGTCAAAAGTAATCTCAAATTCCTTACGTTTCACGATTCTGTCCATTCACCAACATTTACAAATAGGCTGACAGAGTGAGCGAACATACAATGGACATTGTTTTGAAGCCCCTGTGGCAACTATGTCTCTAGGGTCAATGCATCGCTGTGATGACTTGCTCCCGTTTGCACTTCCCCTCTCAGCATGTCTGTCAATACTGCCAATAAAGCCTACGGATAATAGCTTGGCCAGCCCATTAAACATACAGGCAGCTCCAGGAAAGGAGATCAATAATGGATACATCACCACAGGAGCAGCCACCATGACCTTTCACTAGAACGTCACAAACCCCAACCATAAACAAACAAATGTTTATTTTGGTCTCGTGCTTTGGTAGCCACCGGTGCCTTGCTCAGCACTCTAGGACGTCCTAGTGGGTTCAAACCAACAGCTTTGAAGTCATGTCAGGCATCCAAAGAGCCCTCACACAGCAATCCGGCAGCAGCCTGTCTATCTGCAGTCTGACTAATGACGTTTTTTATTATTCTTATTTATTTTCTCACTACCATTATTATTTATTTGTATGAAAATTGAATGAATCATATTGTTTCCTAAGATGAGGGTGTGCAGCTGTGTGCTTGCACCGCAGAGCAATACGCGTGCATTCGTATGGCAGCACGAGATGAAGAAAATGTTATTTAGGAGCTTATTAATATGGGAGTTGGGAATTCCAGCCCAGTTTCTGCACAATTTTAGAGCAACTCTATGCATTCTAGACCATTCTAGACCATGACACTTAAAAAAACCAATCATATTCAAGCAGTGAAAGGGACATAGAGGCTAAGCTGCATGATTTGCCGCATAATAATTTAAATACAGATTGACATAACTGTCACAACTTGGTAAGCTATGGCTTCCATCTTTTCCCATTTCCTGACACATCTGACATGCTCATGACTACAGCAAGGTGTTTATTATTATGACAGTGCTATTTGAAAATCGCATGGAGCTTCCAGCATTCATGCAGCATAAGTGTTAATGCCATGTCAGACTGGAATCAGGATGAATGTGATCTTTACGCTCTTCACAGTAATGCAGAGCCGCTCAACTCGAACAAGGAAGGCAGCTGGGCCTATTCTGTTCAATTGAGCTCTCTTTGGAGATGTGTGCAGGCCCTTTAATGATCACTGAGAATGTTGTAGGGCACCTGACCCCGTATTTCGCCACAGCATAACCTAATGCTGCGCCAATTGGTATGTTTACAAAGAAATGGCATTATAGAGGAGCATACCTTTGCAGTTGTTCCTGTGTCCAGTTTAATTTGCACAATCTTATATCCACCCCCAGTGGGCCACAGGCAGGCTGTCACAGCTGAATAGCAATAGCAGGAGGGAAAGGAGAATACAGGGGAGGGAGAGCAGGTTAGGAGGCATAATGCAGAAAGAGATCGGGAGCGCAAACATGTGAGACAAAGAAATCAAAAGAGGCAGAATAAATTCAGAGAAAGAGAAACGGAGAGAGCAGGAGTTTTAGAGTGGAATGAATGAATTTCATCTGGAGGGCATTAGTGTGAAGTGGCAGCTGTTGTCCAGCGTTCTTGGAAAAGCTGATTGGCAGATGCTGGCACAGGAAAAAAATTCTCGTGTACCCACAAGCTGCCACAGGTTGATGTGTCTATTCGTGCATGCGTATGGAGGACTTGAGTTCTCTGTCCAGATTCTTTCATGCACTGGCAGAGAGTAGATCGTCCTCGCTTTCCAAAAACCAATAATACACAAAGAACAGTGCAAGTGCTGGAGTGCACGCTGCGTTTCCGCCTCACTTTGACTTTGCAGAATTATATTTGATGAATGTTGCTAAAAGCTTCAATAGCTGGGTGGCAAAATGGAGTTTCACATAATTGCAATGCATTATTTTTCATGGAATCCGCTACATTTGCCAGCAGTCCATCCATCCATCTCTTAGCTATACCCGCTTAACCTTTAGAGGGTTGCAGGGGTGTGACTGGAGCCGATCCCAGCTGACACTGTGCGGGAGGCCTGGTACACCCTGGACAGGTCGCCAGTCAATCACAGGGCTGACACACATAGAGACAGATAACCATTCACACTCACAGTCACACCTATGGGTGATACAGAGTCTGTGCCAGTAGTGCAAGGGCAAAATAATGAGTCACATTTGGGGTTTGAGACTCGGGGGTCATCCCACAGAAAATAGTTAGTTTTAAAACGTAAAATATCAGTATATAGCTGAGCCAAGTGGAAAAGTGCTCTTCCTTTTCATCAAAAAAAAGTATTTTACATAAGCTGATTTGTTTGTACTTATTTAATAGTAAATTATCTAAAATAAACTTAGACAAAGACAAATGGTAATCTTCCTATCAGTAAGTTTAAGTTATTTTCGGTATAAAATATTATCATTTTTTAGGATTTTTGTCTGTAAAAACTACATCTGCCAGGTTGCCATTCATGGGGATGAGTTAAAATTAAGATGTTATACACATTGATATCCATTCTCTATAAAAACAATATTAGCAATATTTTTTTCTTTTTTTGCGTATTTCCTTAAAGAGTTTTCATTTGACCTCCTTTACACATTCAGGGAGGTAACTAGTACAATGTGGCTATACAAACACAGCAGCCTGAAGCACTGCACACCAGGAGACAATGCATGCAGCAGCACACACACAGAGGCATTTACTCCAAATGCCACTGGCAGGCATATCTGCATTTTGAGCTACTCTGAAAGCTTTATTTTACAGCGGTACCCTGCTTGGTTAATACCGGTTTCACCCAGTTATGTGACAGACACAAACAACAGACCCTTGTTTTAACATGAAAGTAAAGCCCAGATCTTTCTGTGGTGACATTTATGATTAACTTTAGTGCAGTAAAATACATTTAGATTTATAATATGTACTGTAAATGATACTATAATGCTACTATTCAAAAGCATCCAACAGGATGCGGGACGTGTTTCCATAAGTTGGTGCATTTGGTGTTTTGGAGCTGCTCAGTACTTGAATTATTTTTACTTTTACTTCTCCCTCTCCCCTCCAGGAATGAGGAATGATGCTTTATGCCCGAGTGAAGTTCTGTGATGTTAAGTGTAGTTTGCAACACTTGATGGGAAACGAAAGTGATAACAGTCATAAAAGTCCAAGTATGCAGACTTTGCTCGCTCCTTTTATGCTGGGTTATCAATTAGAGGGTGCTAATTGAGCGCATGATCATTGAGACAGGTTTAAGCCTTACTCATCAAGGTCAATTTGTTATTATAATGCATGAACAACTCTAAAATGTATCCAGACTCCACGTTGCATGCTGTGGCGATATACAATATGTCCAAATACTGAAGGCTTGACTCTGCCTTTTCCTTTGATTTCACTTAAGCTTTGAAGGTTCATTTAACCAGTAAGTCCACTTACTTTTTTTTGAAGCCCATGAAAAAGATACAACATAATAAATTACTATTCTCGCCTTCTCATTTATCAGGTCACTTTCTTTATGTGAAATATCTTTCCAACATCAAACTACTTACAAATATGCCTTATTAAGCCTATTTACAAAGTATTTTTTGGGATATGGCTTGTCAGAACCAAGCATCATGTCTCTAACCTTTGCTTGTGTTGCAGTGACAGCACCCTGCTTTAGTGGATCCGTTAATGAGGCAGAATATCCATTTCATCCCAGTCTCCCTCTGCTCTAAGGGGCCAATCCTCGCCATCCCAATCATCCCTAATGTCCTCTGCGCTGCAGTCATCCACAGAGTGTCAGCTCCGCAGCATGATCACAGTTCTTTCAGGGCTACAAAGTAAACTATTGTGCTGGGGGGACAGATCACTGCAGCCTTCCCTTATCTCCCTTCTCAAGCAAGCTAATTAATCTAGCTTAATTAAAACATGACGAGGCCCTATTTATTATGAGGAGAATGTTGATTTCTCATCGTCTTGCCAAACATGAGTTTTAAATCTCGATGACAGATCTGCTCCGTATCGCTGCTGGTAAGCCAATTAAGTAGGAAAGTGTGAGCCTCGACGAAATTGCCTGTTAAAACTTTGGATCAATGCAATCGAATTTGGGAATGAGCTTGTCCGCCATTAAGGGAAAGATAGTCTTTGCTTTGGCTTTCGCTGCAGTTTATTAGCTGTGACTCATCCCCCCCCTTTACAAAAAGACTTGGTAGAAATATCCCGAAACAAGTGCGTAATGAAGTGCATTTTGTGTTGTGGGCTAACTGCCGAAGACTGTTTTGGACAGGCGTTTTTGTGGTTTGTTCGATGAATTAACGAGGAGCTGTTGAACCCTGAGGTGCTCCACTTTGCATAACCTTTGACAGAGCTGCTGGCTCATAGTCTGGCTCGGTTCCTCGTGTAGCCATCTTCATCATTTTCCCAGAAAACAAATTTTTTTGGTCGCACCCTGTCAGGCTTAATTATCTTTAAGCTCCTTACTGTTTTTGTTTAGTTTTTAAGTATGACATGTTTTAATTGATTTAGATAAAGCCGCCTCTAGCCAAAACAGTGTTTTATAGTCTGGTTTCTCTTTCCTTCATGTCTTTGTCAGTTTCGATTATCTTTTTGTCAACTGATTCTAAATCACAAACTAGCTTTTTAGAGACTGATACGTATGCGTCTGTCTGGAAATATCCCACAAATTTCAGAAGGTGTACCGACACGGGAGCCCTATTTTGGCAGCGAAATTTACTGTATCTTTTATCAGTGAGCTTGTTTTCGACTCACTGTTTATAAGCGAAGGCGACGACACAGTTTAAGTACACACAGTGTTTACTGCACAGAAATCTAATGGATGCTTCGCGAGCAGGAACCGGATGCTCACAGTGCACTAAATTAATAAACCAAAGAGGAGTTTCAGCAAAATTTGCATCTCAGAGAAAATAGTAGTTGAAATTTATGTTGTGATTAGTTTAGTCTTGACAGCTGAAAAAGACCAAAAAAGACCAAAAAGGCAAAAGCTTTTCATGCGGCACAAAATGCAACAGTTTGTCTTAATTCACAGTGTGAACCTTTTTTATTCTTTTTGAATGTACAGAACACACTCAGAATGCACTTGCTCTCTTTGTTTCTGCAAAGTCACTGTATTTTGAAGAGGCTTAACAACACTTACAAACACATTCATGCTGAGTATGTTGGTTTGGTCCGACAGATGGGGATTGCTTTGGGAAATGTTCGGGCCCAGAGAGGACCGAAACCAGCCAGGGGTCAGAGTTGAGTAGAGCTAAATAGGCAACATACTCAGGGGCACACACTCGCATATACACACGTCGTCATGTTCAAGTCTGACATGGCCAAAATGTGTGTACATAAATAAAAATCACTTCATATGATTACTTACATTACATGACATTAGTCAGGGGAAACAATGCTCATTATAATTTCCAAGTATATCCAAGTTGACATCTTTTGAAAATCTCGTGTTGTCACAGTGAAAACAGATAATCGCTTTACTATCAATTATTTGCAAATAAAAGCATTAAATTCTCACAAAAAATATTTTATCTTTGAAAAACGATTATTTGATTATTAAAATAGTTGCAGATTCATTTTCTTATCATTGCATCTCTACTTGATACTACCCCTCATGCTGGATGTGAATATGTTTTGCATCCTTCCTGTGGGAGGTTATTTGAAACTATTTAAGAGAAAGATAAGATATTGATGGGGGGACAAAAATCCTTTATCAAGATTAAACGGCATTCAGTTTATTGCGCTTATCGTAGGAAAATCTAATGTATTAAACGGATATCTTATTTCCATCATACTTCAGTTTAGCAGCGTGTAATCCAAGAGTTCACTACTGACAAAACATGGAAAGAATAATGAATTCATAAAGAAGCATTGATCTTGTTTCTCTCTCTCTCTCTCTCTCTCTCTTTATCTCTTTTTATCTGTAGGGCAGCAGGTGGTGAAATTGGACAACCAGTTCAAGGTGATGTGCGTGGCCCTGCATCCCAGCAACCCAGAGGTGTTCCTGTGCGGAGGTTACAGTTCAGTGGTCAAGGCCTGGGACTCTCGCAGTAGAAAGGTCAAACTTATTAACCTCCTTAGAGTATATTTATAATTTTCATCGTCTCTGGTTCACCAACTGTTGTTTGACCTTTTATAGATCTAAGGCAAGTAACACATGGTCCTCATCCACAGCTCCCTCCAGCACACCCACAGTTACACGCTAGTACAAACAATGTAGCAGGTACATTCGACTGTGCACAAGGACCCATGTTATATTTCTCTAAAAGGATAATATTGCAGCATGCATTGAAATAACACTGCAGTTCATCTCACTAATTGTTCAAAGGAATGTTTTATTTAATTTGGGACTCATAAACTGTTCCTGTGCGGCAGCAACCTAATAATGCGATTAAGTTTAATGGACTGTTTTATATGATAATCCCATTCACTTCCTCAGAATCTCAGTGCTCACATGTAATTTTTCACCTCGGCTAACTGAATCGTTTCCCTGCAGGGTTTTAGATTTAATACAGCAGGGATTGCTTCTGCCAGTAGGTGTCAATGTGTGTTGCGGAGTGAGCGTCCTCAGCAAATAGCTTGTTAATGCTGCAGCATCCTGACTGCCTGTCAGTCTTGGCCCTGGGCTGTGTGTTTCTTTCTCCAGGGTGAAATTACCCCACTAGATAAAAGGACCGAGCAACACAGGCACGACACCAACCCATTAGTCTGAAGTCTTTTCCGAATGGACTCATGAGGTTGAACTGGATGCATAAGATTGCTCTACCATGTTGTGTTAAAACTCTGAGAAGAGCGAAAGTTAAAAGTTTGGTTGAAAGCACAAGGAAAGCAATTAAAGTAGCAGTTAGGGGTTGAAGGTTAAATTGTCCCATGTAGAGCCAGCTGTCATTAAAACCTAATCCAATCAAACCCTCTGTGAAAATGTGATCTAGTAACAGCGAGCTAGAAAACAAAGGTATTAAAATATATAAAAAAAGATATACTTAAACTATACTATATATAGATACCCTCTCTCATTTACTTACATTGAGCTCAAACCGGTTTTAAGATTTTAAATGTTCTGTGAAATGCATTTAGGCCAACAATATATCTTTGTGGCTTGCTTTCTGGGTTTTATTAACCTTTTGTCAATGATGTCAATCCTTTCCCCTCATGATCCAGTCTGATCTGCACAAAACTATATGGCCTCTACTTTGAGGGCAGGAAATTGACATTTTCGGTTGATGGCTTCAGCTACCAATTAACTTAATTAATCTGCTGATTATTTCTTGATTACTCAATTAATCATTTGGTCTATTAAAGGTCAGAGAAAAAAAGGGAATATAATTTCCCTCAACCCAAGGTGATGTATTCAGATAGTTTTATTTATCTGGTACATTATTTGATCTCTAAGAGGTATAATGTCACCATAGATTACAATCTGAAATTTTTTTTTCTCAGCTGATGTTGTTTAAGCCTGATCATCTAATTAGTAGGTTTTTATTCCATTAAAAAGCAATAGCTGTATAATATGCTGTTGTAGGATACTGCTTCACCCTAATACAGCAGATTCACATTACTACATGTATGTTCTAACAGTGTTACAGTGTTGGACGTACTGGCACAGCTGGGCAAGTGTCCAGATGTTTCCCCTCCTTCCTGTTAATTGCTCTGCTGAGTTGAGGGGCCATAAACATTGTGTATTCAAACATTGACTGGGCTATAAAAGCATTGCGGATGTCTCAACATGTCTTCTTTTAACTAAATGTGGTACGTGTAACTACTTGAGATTTTTCACACACTTCCCATTACATTGTATGACTGTCTGTGTGTGTGTGTGTGTGTGTGTGTGTGTGTGCGTGCGTGCATGCCTGTGAGTCCAGGCGGTGAAAGTGTACAAAGCAGGAGTCCAGCAGACCTTGGACATCCTGTTTCTGAGAGATGGTACGGACTTTATAACAAGCTCCGACTGCGTGAGCCGAGACTCTGCGGACCGCACCCTCATCGCCTGGGACTACCAGACCACAGCCAAGGTCTCCAACCAGATCTACCATGTAAGACAAATCTGTGTGCGACTGAGGGAAGAAAAACAAACCCTGAATCAATATAGTTGTGATTGGCACACAATGTTGAAATGACCAGTTAACAGGTTTAAAAGCAGTTTGAATTTCCTGAAAATATGTGAACCTGGCATAACAAGTTGGTAATGAGGCACGTGAAACCGACATATGTTGACAGTTACAGAGTGCAGAGTGGTGAAGTGTGCGCTCTGTGTATAGTACAGGAAGTCTCCGGAGTCTTTTAATATGTAGGAAAGGATGGAAAAAATTAAAAGGTACAATGTACAATACCGTATATTACAATGCAACACAACAACACAAACTGTGGCCTCAGAAATGACCATACTAGATTGATTGCATTATATTATGAAGCATTTCTGTGACTTGGTTAGGCTGCACATCTGAACATAAGGCTTTTTCCAAAATAATGGTCTAGTTGACATGCAGCTGACTCCATTGTGAGTGACAGCATGAAAAGGTCAAATAATGAATTCATTTCCACTCATTTGTCCACCAGGAGCGGTACACGTGCCCCAGTCTGGCTCTCCACCCGCTGGAGGAGTCATTTGTTGCCCAGACCAATGGGAACTACATGGCAGTGTTCTCCTCCCAGCGGCCGTATAGAATGAACAAGAGGCGGCAATACGAAGGACACAAGGTCAGTAACAACTGTGGCCTCGGGGGTGGGGGGCATATATTCAATACAGAATATACACGCACACAACGTACGTCAGCAATGTCCAAAACTGTACAAAGGCAGTAGAATAAACCTGTACACACGCCCTGAGACAGCCATCGTAAGCTACACAGCACATACTTGACTTGTACAGTGGATCCATATTTCCATCATGTTCCAGGTGCTGTTTTTTTTCCTGTTTTTTGTTGGTGGCCCTGAGGTGCAAAACAGAAAACACAGACATTTCATTTCTGCACCTTTTTTTCCCATGTTTACTTTATTATATACTTACAGTTCTAACAGAGTTCATGTGTTAGCAACAACCTTTACTGTGATTATAAATACTTTATTGCAGCCTGAAAGTAATTCATATATTTTTCCAAATCTAACTTAATACACGTGTATCTATGTATATTGAAAGAGTTATTCCTCCCGTCCATACTGGTCTTGAGGAGATCCCTTCCAAATTACTTTATAATGTAAGAGATACGGGACAAAATCCACGGTCTTGTGCTTATCTTCCACATTTACAGGGTTTTTAAGTATAAAATGTCCTCTTTTACAACCTAACCAGATTAGAACATCTGTTTATCCTAGTGATTAAAGAAGGGATGGCTCCCTCTGTAACTGTGAAGAAACACATTTCTATTGTCTAAAATAGAAATAAATATTGTCACATCATCCACCCCTAAACCAAGCTATATTCATTGAACATGAATGCATATTTCCAGGAACACCTTGATCCACAGTCACATACACTCTCTCACACACACACACACACACACACACACGTTGAAGGTGCTCAGTGCAACCAGGCTTGTCACAACCACTTCGCTGGAGCAGTGGGAGGTTAAGTGCCTTGCTCAAGGGCACTCTGTTGGTAATAATGAGGCCGAAGCAAGTACTGCTCTTTCACTTCCCCCTCACAGATTTATTCTGCTTCTTAGACGGCCCAACTCTATAATCAGCTGGATCACAATCCAGTTATTACGCTGACATTTTATTATGCCGATGTTAACCTGGCTCTTGGTTGAAAGGTGCGTATATTCTCGTTCTAGGTGGAGGGATACGCGGTGCAGTGTGAGTTTTCTCAGGATGGAACTATCCTGGCCTCAGGAAGCTCCACCGGCTCCGCCCACTTCTACGATTACCACAATGCTCGTACGCTGCACACCCTCCACGCCCACAGCCAGCCCTGCCTGTGTGTGTCTCAGCATCCCGTCCTGCCTGCAACTGCGGCCACCTGCGACTGGGCTGGTGAGATTAAGGTCTGGCACTGAGGACTCTTAATGGACAAGTCAAAAAAAAAAAGACTTAAAAGTTATAAGATGTATCGTGTTGGCAAAGAGATGTAAGATAGTATTAAACTGAAAACTTTATCTCCCATAATCTCTTGGCATAAAATGATAAGAACTTGGCAATAAGCGCTGGAAGTCAGCAAATTTACTATCTACTGACGCCTTTGTTTTTTACACTGTGTATCTTGTGATGCTTTCCCATTTAAATATACACCCACATTTATATTCCCACTGATATGAACTTGGCACGAGAACAACAGTCACTATTGTGTAAATCTTACTGTAAGCATGTTATTCATATTTGGCTCTGACATCCTTAAATCAGGGAAAGTTTCTTTACAATTCAAAGAGTGAATTATTTTTGTGAGTTTTATCTAAAGTGGTAGGCGGTGGGAAAGCAGTCTAGCTGCGCACTCACACACACGCACACACATGACCATAATACTTTTATTACTTCATCACCATCATCATGTTCTTGAAGTTTTTGTCAAAACAAAAAATGGTGAAAAATAAATTCTCTGTGGGCATTTTCTAATCAGTTGTGTTTTTCATTCCACATTCTGCATACACATCGCTTTCCTCTATGCCTTTTTGTTCTCGCTGGCTCTGATATGACATTTCCTTTCACGCTGACAGCTTAGAGCATCACAGAGAGACAACCAGAAAGCTAAAAAAATATGCAGACATCTGTCAAAACATTGCCAGGTTCTTCCAAAATCCTGCCAGTCAACAGAGCGGTGAAGTGCACACAGACGCTTGTGATCTTTATTCAGTGTCTAGTAGAAATTAAAATATAATATAATAAAATACACTTAGCTGTTTGGTGCTGAGGGAAATTCTATGGCTCAATACTTTTTCTAGCCCCTGTGGTTGTCTATACTGTAGTTAATAATAGTTAAAATTATGTCAATTTAAAAAGGAATATAAAGAGTTGGGCAATGGCAAAAGATAGGCATAATAAACTCTAAACTACCAAAAAAAAAAACTAACGTTGGCACTAACACTTCCCCAGCTAACCTCTGCTCTCTGGCAAACGTTAACATTTGCAAAAAGGAGGACGTGGAGGAGGTTGAAATTTTCACAGGACAACAAAAAACTACTCTAGGATGAGATAAATAAAGCTTAAAGTGAATTGGAATCGCAACAAATGCACCAAGATGGTCTTTCTGGAGGGAATAACGTCAGGATTTACTTCATAGCCGAGGGATCAGAGAGGAACTGAGGAACTGAGCTGAAAGGAAAAACTGTCCCGCACTGTGAACCTCCAGGTCAAGACATTTCTGGGATCTTATGGGTTTGAGGTTCTTGAAATAAGTCGTG
This sequence comes from Nannoperca australis, assembly GCA_036023655.1. Lineage (NCBI taxonomy): Eukaryota > Metazoa > Chordata > Actinopteri > Centrarchiformes > Percichthyidae > Nannoperca > Nannoperca australis. Next base: position 4,705 of record JAVQJD010063617.1, on the reverse strand, counting down.
TAAAACCACCACAATGTATTTCTCAACATCCATCTTTATTAAGTAAATAAACATACAGCAAAAATATATAACCATGCATCAGACAGACAGACATGTTGACATTTAGACAGCTGGCCTGTTGTTCCTGGAACAGGGCTGGAGGTAGGACAGGACAGAACCGCATCAGCCTCTTCATTCAGGGTCAAAACATTCGATAAATATAACATCTACTTAAACTGGATAAAACATTGTTAGAGTGCAATAGCAATTGTGTTTGTAGTATCTATATCTCTTTTCATACAGTATGTCCACAACAAAAATACCATTCTCTTAATCCCTCTGTACATTAGTTTAATTTAATTCCAAACCTTTTCAACCCTTTAGATCCTAAAACATTGTAGCAAATAAGAATATGATTGGAGACTTTTTGTTTTCTGTGTGGTGCAGTTTCACCTTCATGGTCAAAAAGAAGAGATGCAGTTTTGAAATATATTTAAAAAATTAAAAAAACAGCCTTAAGCCAGTTCCCAGATCTGCAGGAATGAGAGAGATAGAAACATGGCCTTCCAGAAAAATCTATTCGTGATTTCTCGCTGGCAAAGCTGCGTTCCCATTATTTAGCTTATCCCTGTCATCATTCCTCTCAGATCTATAAAGCCACGCAGGCAGGAAGAAATACTTCTGTATATCTGTCCTGCCAAAGGGGGCACAGATGTTGGAGCATTGTCACTTTGTTACTATATATACTAGTAACAGGAGCAGATGGTAGCATGATTGGGGGACAACGTCTTTGCAACTCTGTTAAAAATACAGCAGGGTCTTATTATAATTAGTTTTCTTCGCCAACAGGACGGCATATCGTTGCCACTTTCTTTGTACGTATATATACACGCTTTGTCTATTTTCAGTGTTTTCTCTAAAATAGCCTAATTGAGCATGCTGGTTTAAAAACAACACACAGACTGAATATTTTTGTCTTTTATCAGTCATTTTTAACTACCTTCTCAGTACGCCTGCTATGAACCTTTTTGTGCATCTGTTGCAGCACTGCCAGCTTGCTGGGAGAATTTCCCAATGAATCTCTCCTGAAAACTTTTCTTTTGGTTTGTGCAACTAGTTTCAACAGTGTTTGAGAGTTTGTATCAGGGATTTAACCTCATTGTCTTTAAATAAAACACATTTCAATGGAGATCTCCATTGAAAAATATTCCCAAAGAACAGACTTAATCCTTTTCCAAGAAACTGTTATATGTGTTATGTCTGACAGGAAGAACATATGCTGTAACAGCAGGTACGTACAGTAACAATACAGCAGATATACAGCATGTACACAGTTGTTAGATGCTGTAAAGGAGACCATATTCTGTCCATTGAACACGATTAAGGCAAGTTCACAAGTGTCCAGGTGTGAGGGTAACTACTGTGTAGTACAGCCTCAGATTTCATCATCTCATTTTGATACAAAAATAACAAAAATTCCAGCTGAGTATCACAAAAAATCTTTCAGTTCTGTTTAATAGATTCTACTGAATGTGTACATGTTTTAGTTGGACATTTCAACTGGCAACATATTGTAATTCTATTAGGTGTGTGTGTGTGTGTGTGTGTGTGTGTGTGTGTGTGTGTGTGTGTGTGTGTGTGTGTGTGTGTGTGTGCATGCATCAAGAAGGAACTCAAGAAATCTACATTTTGTGTCTTGGCATAAATAATAGATAGCGTTTGCATAAAATCCATATTTTTAAATATCCCTTGTTTAGCCAATTCAAAATGTTACTAAAACATAATTTTTACCGAGATACAAATAATGTCCCAGTGCAAAACAATTTAGCCAGAAATGTGTTCTTCCATCTTATTTATATGCATTATACAGCATGCATTTTGTTTAAGACAGAATAGAAAAAGAATACATGTTTTTAACAGCTTGCAGTCAGCAGGGTCTACTATACATAATGGATAAACGTCCCTCTCAAAAACATCTGTAATTAAGTAACTCCATTACACACCCTTTAGTCCATTATCTATAATGTATATTAGAGCAGGAATTAATGGTCTTTTGCTGGTTTTACTAACAGTATTTAACATTTAAAAAAGGAACAAATAGCACAGTATGTTCATGTAGCCATATCTGTGTTGTATTTCTTTGAGAACGTAGTTTTATCCCGGTGTCTGTAATTATCATCATTTAAACAAAAACATACTAAATAGCTGGTCTTAGTTAGCTACACCGTTGCATGACATACAATAAAAAAAGTGTTGCAGACTGCATGAAACATGCCTTGGCTAAGAGATACATAAAACAACAACATCTTAATACCCCATCACACCAAGTATGTGTTTGCTGCAGGGAGGGTTTGAGACAAACAGTACAGTAAATAAGTCATCATCATCATCATCATCATGCGTAAAATGAAAAACTCACTTTCTCCACTCAGTTCAGAAGTGTCCCGTATAGCTGTGCCTTGGTCAAACTGTCCTTCCTCGTCAGTCCTGTGCTGCCAAATTTTTGGTATCTTGGAGAGGTCTTCTTTGGGAGTGCGGGGCCGACACTGAGAGCAGAGCTGGAGCTCGGGCGAGGCCGGACGCTCGGCCTTGGGCTGGGGTAGTGTTGAAGACTTGAGGCTTCGAGGGAGCTTTGGTGTAAGGACTCAGCTGAGCTGTCTGCACTCAGATTTATGTAGTCCTTCTTGGCGCTACTTGCCGCCGTTGCTCCCCCACCACTCTCCTTCTCTTTAGAGCTCCCTGAGAGGAACAGACTGCTCTCGGAGTCCTGACTATCATCCTTGGCTCTATACAGCGCAGCAGTTTTCTCCTGCTTACGATGCTCCATAGGTTTCGAACTGCGGCTGGGCGAAGGTGGACACTCGGCAAAACACTGGTCCAGCACACGGCTGTGGAAGACGTCATCTCCTTCTTGGAAGCTGCTGTAGAGAGACCCTTTGACCTTACTGGAGGGGCCCATGGCAAAGTGATGCTCAGAGAAACTGTATGGAGAGACCCGCCCTGTGATGTTACGGTAGGAAGATGAGAACGTGTTGATATCTTCAACGCTGAGCTGTCTCCAGCGGCTGCTTAGGTCGTCCTCAGGGATCTGGACGTCACCTCGACTGTCCAGAGCTCCTCCACGAGCCTGGCCCAGTCCAGTTGTGGACCCCATGCTATGAGAGGAGGCCAGGCGAGGGGTGCTGGAATGGTATGGTTCACTGAAGCATGAAGCCGTCCTTGTGTAAGCTGGTGAGGTGGCCTTCTGCGGGCTCCTGGGGACCACCATGTGCTGGATGCTGAGAGACTTGGGGAAGCTAGGGCTGTCTTTATCATAAGACAACGTACTTTTACGCCCATAGTCTCCACTGCCACCATCTCGCCAGTCCATATAGAGACCCTGGTGGGAAGAGGATAAGGTGCTGCTGGCAGTGGGCCCACAACCACCACTGACTCCTCCCTTCTCGTCCGATGCAAGGCTGAAGCTAGAGTAGGAACTGGAGGCAGGGAGGCTGCCAGTGCCAAACTCATCATGGTGGTGGAAGGACGATGGAGGCTCATGGTGGGAGAAACTTCCAGAGTGGAAGGCATCTTCATCTGGGTTGCTGTCAGTGGAGTTCTGGGCATGAAGCTGGAGCATGCTGGTGCCGTGGAGGTCAACACTCTGCCTGCGCTCTGTACCTTGCCATCGTTCAGGGCAGTAGAGGGCCGTATCGCTGCAGTACAGGTCAGATGTCTTATACGCAATGCGGCGGTTCAGGTGATCAGTGCTTCCTGTTCCTGTAAGAAAGTCTCCATCCTGTGGTTGCGGGCTAGGTGAGCGCGTTACAGGGCAACTGCTTCCTGGTTCAGGCTTTTCCAGGACCTTGGCAATTATGGCTGTGGGCACAGCGTCAGAGTAATTGGAGTGGCACATTGCCATGGAGGCTCCACTACCCCGATTATGTTTCTCTATGTGGGAACTGATGCGTTCCTGAAAATCCAGCGGCAGCTAAGACAAGAAAAAAAGAGTCTTGATGAAGATGGGAAATTAAAGCAAACTTCTTCACAGATGTTTTTGTACTATTGTGACAGCTGCTGAGCCAGTTTTCAGGATTAGCCAGAAAAAAACTTTAAAATATGAAAAATCCTCAACAGCCTTTTCTTAATAATTTATACAATCAACTTGTATCTGTTCCTCAAACACATTCTATGCTTTCTGTGTCTGCACTGAGGGTATTTTTAGAGCCATCCCTCAAGGATTTTAATCTATAGTTCTGGTTTAGAAAGTAATTCATTCTCGCAAAGCTCACACAGTCCAGATCAGTTTGTGTATCTCAGGGGAATTGCTCTACTTGGCCGCTCTAATGAACATGTCAGAAAATTGCTGAACACAAGCTTTATTTATTTATTTGTGTGTTTGCTTGCCTTTCCTCCCAACACAATCCTGTGTTTTACAAATGTTTGCCGTTTACCGATCTCAATTTTCTCATTCCATAAAAATGAATTAATAGGGACATCAATAAAATAAATATGTTTTACACGTACATAAATATTTCTGCCTTTCCAAATAATTATCTGTCCTTCTCTCTTCCATCTGTTTCTCCATCTTTCTTCCTTGGTCTTTCTTCCTCTCTTCCTGTCTAACTCCCACACACACACAGACAGACAGACAGACAGACAGACAGACAGACAGACAGACAGACAGACAGACAGACAGACAGACAGACAGACAGACAGACAGACAGACAGACAGACAGACAGACAG
>JAVQJD010063615.1:0-16344 GCA_036023655.1 Nannoperca australis | reverse complement strand
TAAATCTATCTCTCTATATAAAAATATCAATGACCTATTCATACTTGTAGCACCAGTGCTATTAAGAAATGTTATCTATCATAAAGGACTTGAGTTAAGGTGCATAACAAATGTTATTACGTGATTGGAGGAGAAATGGCACTGCACATCACCCGAATAACACTATACCAACAGGGTAGTTTGGAGGTGGAAGTATCATGGTGTGGGGCTGTTTCTCCTCTCGTGGTACTGGCAGACTTCACATCATTGAAGGAACAATGAATGGAGCCATGTACAGAGAGATTCTTGAGATGAACCTGCTGCCATCCACCAGGATGCTGAGGATGAGACGTGGGTGGACCTTCCAGCAGGACAACGATCCAAAGCATACAGCTAAGGCAATTGTTGCTATTTAGCGGAATTTCGGGAGCAGGAACACACCCCCATTACGTCAACCACGTAACTACACCATTTCCGTATAAATACCCTACGTAATCATCCCTTGTCCGCTCTCAATTACTGCGCATGGTAGCTGCTAGCACCGGCAGGGACACCTGGCACCGGGATGCCAGGCGTCTCAGCTATCCACCTTCAGCAACCGCTCTCGAATACTGCGCATGGCACCTGGCACCGGGATGCCAGGTGTCTTAGCTATCCACCTCCAGCAACCACAGCAGCTAGCACCAGCTGGGACGCCGACACCGGGTTGCCGTAGTCCCCGGCCAACCACCAATGACTGCAGCTAGCACCAGCCGGGACGCCGACACCGGGTTGCCGGCGTACCCGGCCGAACACCGACCACAGCAGCTAGCACCGGCTGCGGAGTCCGGCACCGGGTTGCCACTCCGTCTGTTGGTTTTTGGGGGTTCGTACTTTGCCACCTCAGTCTCACACTCAATTCAAATAATGGGCCGCTGGTCCTCGCAAGCATATAACCGTTACATCCGGTCAGATCCCAAAGATCTTAAATCGGCTTAATCTCTTCTCCAGTTATGGGAGGCTTTTTGTTGGCACTTTGGCACGAAGCTTCCCCAAACCATCAGCAATATTCAAACATTCTAAATGTACCTAATGTTAAATAAATCTTTTAAACGTATCATATGGAGGGTGTGTTCCTTGCTAGTGAACTCACAATTGGTTTCAGAGAAAGAAAATCAGCTTGTTGGAATGGCCCAGTCAATCACCTGATTTAAACCCAATTTGTGGAAGCATCTGAAGATCCAGAGTCACAAGAGGGCCCCCTGCAATCTTCAAGATTTAAAGACAATCTGTGTAGATTGTAGAAAATACATAACAAACTGCCTTTTTATGTATTTTCATTTCCTTTTGTTTAAATTATGATTATATCATTTTAACTATTGCTTTTTCTTTTTGTTCTTTTCTCTGTACAGCACTTTGAATTGCATCCATGTATGAAAGGTGCTATATAAATAAACTTGCCTTGCCTTGCCTTGTAGAGGAATGGGCCAAAGAACAGAAAGCGCCTTGAAGCTGTCATTACAGAGAAAGGCTTCTCCACTAAGTATTGAATTCATTTCAGTTAGTGTGTTCAATACTTTTTTCCTGTTTCATTCCACTTTATTACACATAACTTTTTTCACCGATTTTCTTTCAGGATTTTTTGAGTTATTACCAACGCCTGGTGCAAATTTCACTTGAATAGGCTCATTGGAAATACATTTACTGGACAAAATATTGATGTGTTCGAAACTTATTTCCCCCATTGTAAGTGCCAGCAATAGCATAGTTTTGAGAGAAAGCAACTTCAAGTCAGCACACTCCCAAAGGCTCGAAAGGCAACTCTGAGAGTGCCTCCAACACAGTTGGCAAGTACCAGAAGGAACCAAAGGTTTAAACGCAGGCCGCAGTCGGCGGACTCCCTTCATAAACCTCCGTATCAGAGAATGCTGTCCAACAGGCGTATTCCCAAAACCCGCATGACAGGCTGAAATTGCGGCCAAATAAACCTTAATGATAGAAAAAGCTTTACCATTATCCAGTAAATCCTGCATGAAGCATAAGATATCCGCAGAACAGAACTCTAAAACTAAATTATGGATGAGCCAATGCATCTGCTCCTAGTGGTGCATCCCTGTCCCTTAACAATAGAATAGAGGACACTGCGCATTGTCGCGTGATGCAAAGAGATCTATGGAGGCCCGGCCGAAAATCTACCACACTAGGTCAAGCAATTAGACGTTGAGTCTCGAGTCGCTGTACAGAGGATTTCAACGTTCACTTCTTCATACATTTTACAGCCATATTTGTTCTGAAAAATCCTGTAAACTCACATATTTGGTCAGCCAAGCCCAAGAAGCCAGTGTCTTGTTGTTTTTGCTGGATTTATTTCTGCTTACTTTTCTTTTGGCTTTGTTCATGCTGTGAACTGAAAAATCTAAAACATCTAAAATTAGGCACATTATGATGCCAAATCCTGAAGTATTGCTAAATTCTGCTCTCTTTAAACCAGTGAGAGGAGCAAAAAAAATGCACAATGTAAGGATGAACTGTTTAATCAGGATTTAAGACTAAATCCTGATCAAATGCAACTTGAATGCAATTTACAATCTGCACTGAATGCATCAGTAAAACAAATCACGATTACAAGCTTTTAATATGTTTCACTTAATGGCCAAACAGATTCACAATGTTCCAAATAAAATAAAAAGTGAAAATTAAATTAATAGATGGGGAATTGTAAAACCCTAAAATCAGAAGAGCTCACCTCATCAACAGTCTCTCGCTGTTCTCATATAAACAAATAGAGATCTGCAGGATTTGAAATATCTGCTCCAACAAAACATGTCAAAACTTCCCTAAACATATCTTCATACAATATGCCAAAACATCCTCAATCACCTGTCTCCATGCCCTCCGCTCTCTGTTTCTTCTGTCTTGTTGTTTGTTTTCTTCTTTAGAGAGGACCTTTCTAACGTTCTGACTGCCTCATGTGATTTAACCAAATCTGATGCAAAGTAGAAGTTCTCTAGAACCCTCCCTATCTCCCTCCTGCCATCTCTCATCCAACCCCATTTGAAAGGCGTACCAAAGCTGATCTAAAGGGTCTCAAATTGATACTTAAATCTCCACAAATCATAGAAGGCTCAGAATGAGGAATTTTTAATCTCCACCCACCCTCAGGCCAGAGCTCACCCTGCCATAACAAGCAGATCTCATTCTCTCTCGCTCTCATTGCCTGTCTGTGACTCTCTATCCCCCAGCTTATCTTTTCTCTGTCACTGTGGATTTTCTTTGTCATAAAGGAACCGCCATTGTTCTCAGCAAGCATTTTAAGGATGACAGTGTGCAGGAGCGAGCCTAGATCAACAGCAGTTTACATAAGCAAAAAGTTCTTACAGTGATGTGATGGCAAAGTGTAAGTGGCATTTTGCGGCTCTGTGAGGATGTACTTGGATGACACAGCAGTGCTTTGAGCTAAATGCTAACAGTGTTACAATGACAATGTTAACATGCTTATATTTACAAGTATTTGGAGATTAACCAAAATAATGGACAAAGTGAATGACTGAGCCAAATTTCATGGCAAGCAGTTGTTATGGAAACATGTGACCTGTAAACTAAAAATGAAAAGTCAGAAATTCACCAAATTTCACTACTTACATTGTTTGTGGTCTAGGAAATGCCATGGTAATCAATCAATCGTTTGTTGAGACATTTCATTCCGGGACAAAGTAGTGGACTGCCTGACTAAAATTGCCAAATATATATTTGGTATTATATTTGGTATAAAATACCAATTGGTATGTATAAAATACCAAATATAATACCAAATACAAGAAAACTACTTACAATGACATATGTTTAGGTTTCCTGACAAATTAACTCTTTAGCTTGTGCAAATAATCCCTGTCCCCATAAACACTGTAGTGTGACAATGACTACGTTTACATGCACAAAATGTTTTATTTCTCTCAATATGAATCTGAATATTCCACTAAAATTCCAGTTTCCATCTAGCTTGGTTGGTCCGCGCAAACACAGCTTCCCTCTTTCATTCGTTCTTGAAAATGCCGCTACTGCAATATTTGCGCACATCAGAAAACTGTTGATATCCACGTCTTTCATCATGTTTAAAATTAGGTGTTTCTCCTTCCTACCACAAATCTGAGCTTTTATTTTTTCCATGCATCTCTACCCCAACCTTGCAAACTGTTGGCTAGTTGGTGTGTGTCGCAAACTGTGGTAAAAACCCCAATTGAGATGCATATTCTGAATGTGCTGTATACTTGTCCAAAGAATGCTCCCAAAACATGAATAATATCAGCATATGTTGGAAAATGCTACATTTGGTATTACCACCAACTTTCCCTAACCTGTACATGTAGTTTTAGTTGTCTAAACTTGACCAAATCATAACCATAGAGGTGGCAGATCTGAAAATACTTAACTTAACAGTTGTTTTGGGATGTGTTTAGGAAGAAATTATTGTATCATTATTGTATGAGAAAATTTGAAAAAGAACATAGGCGACATAGGTCAATACTGTCCTGCTGTGTGAGCTTAAATACTGCCATGAAAACAACTATGTTGAAAAAAATCTACAGGTGACCCTGTAGGCCTATGTCACAATGCAGTGTTTTTCTGTTGCATATAAAATAAATAAATGAACAATAATAATATACATAAATTAATAAATAATAAACATATTGGATCTGGAATAGTTACATGAAAGATGTGTAAGAGTCATTCTAAATCGTCTAACTGCAGTCTCATCCCTCCAATCCTTCTCTCTCTCTATCACTCCCTGTGTCAATGGAGAGTTACTATCACAGCATGTCTGCATGTGCTCACGCTGTAATTGGTCTGTAGCATCTGTCCTCACACACTCACAGATACACCCTCTCAAACTCACACATAAACACACACACAGGTCTAATGATGCGTTTTTCAGACAAACAAGCGGGAAGATACAAAAAGCTGGCCAGCATGCCACATTTGTATTGTGTACAATTTTAAACTACTGTATGTGTACAAAGTGTATATCATTAAAACATAAAAGCCAGGTGTTTATGATAGAAAATGTGAGAGGAGCATTTCAGTGGTTTGAGTTCTGCAAGAAATGTGCTTGTTGGGTTTTTTACAGCTCATTCTGGCAGAACATCATTAATGACACACAGTGACCTAATACTCCAGGGTGGAATGTATGCATAGCTTAATGCCACATTTTGTTTTGCACATGGCTATTAAAAGCATATGTGGTGGTGCTTGTTTTTACAGCAGGGCTGCTGGCAAGTTGACTCGCTCGGAAAGGATCAAGCATTAGAAAGAGACACTGAGTTTGCATCATTCCTTTAATCTGAGTTTTAGGAGGGGGGAGAGAGGGTTGGAGAGAGGGTGAGAAGGAGAATGAGCCAACAGCACAGAGAAAATGACAGAGAAGAAAAGACAAAGGGATTCAAAACAAGAGAATAACAAAGGGGGAAAAATACTTAACAGTTCTAAACTGAGCATGAAGAAGTCTTCAAATGAAAGAGCATTCTTCTTTAGACACAGAGTGGAAATACACGAATAATACACACCACACATGCCCATTCCTCTATCTGCTCATCTGAACTTAAAAAAACATGCATTGATTCCTCTTCCTCTTCAATTAAACTATGTTTTTTACTGTGATAATGTTGGGACAAGAACACGTTTTCTCTCTTTCTCTCAAGTCCATAAAATACCAAACAATATCAGCCAAGAACGCTCCCATCCTTCTTCCTCCTCTCTCCCACCCAGCTGTTGCCCCAGAGCAGCAGCATATTGATTCTACTTGTGAACTCCTATGTTAAGAAACAAATGGATCTCAAAGAGAACATTGACAGGCGTCAGTGGCGATCAAAGCGGCAGAGTGACAGAGGCGACATCCAGCAGCATCCAGTCAGCCTGTGGTTGGAGGGCAGACAAACATGATGCCATTCTTGATGTCTGTCTGCCGTGCTTTCACTTACACCAGTCATCGGCAGGCACAGTGATATACAGTCTACATTTTATTTGAGTGTACATAACACTTGCTTGTTTCGCTGAATTAAAGTGACTTGGTTAAGCCCATTTTTTGAACCATTGCATGTAGTGCTTTTAAAGGTACCCAGTGGAGTTTTGGTGCTGCAGAGCAATGGTTTGATGACCAGGTCCTTGCTTTCTTGCAGAGCTATAGACTTGACACAATGAGTTGAAACAGCTATGGCACCAAAATGAAGACTTGAGACTAAGGGCCATTTTTCAATCGGGCTACGACAAGCGCAGAGCAGTAGGTATCGGCACACAGGCAGTGGGGGCGCCTGTAAGAGTACCTCAGCTAGACTTACTTTGAGCCCTACAAAATGACTTGGACCTGTTTCGAATGATTTAAGATTTGACTTTGGACCTACTTTGGCAAGAGTTAGTTTGACGTAATTTCAGACTTGTCTTGAACATGTCTCAACTGACTTGAGATTATACATGCTTTCAAAAATAAGTCCATGTCAAGTCTCAATTATTTTCAGTGACTTGAAACTTGACCTGAGATTGTTTTGATATGACTTGAGACTCGACTTAAGACTTGCCTTAGACTTGTCTTAACTGGCTTGAGACTGGACAAGAGACTTACACACATACAGCATGTAAATAAGACATCTTTGAAGTTGTCAAAAGGCATCTCAGATGGAGCAAGGTTAGCTGTTTCCCTGTTTCCACTTGTGGTGCTTAACTATTCTAAACATCTCACACTTGTGTACTTAATATAAACAATTTCCCTTCTGGGATTAATAAAGTATTTCTGATTCTGATTCTGAATGCACAGGGATGAAAAATATGAGCTTGTCATCTAGCTCAAGGTAAGACAGACAAAATGGCATATTTCCCAAAATGTGGAAGTATCATTTTAAAAACTAAAAACTGAAACCTAAATAGGCAAATATTTAAATATTTCAGAGTTACTGACTCTAAGCTTGCTAGCTGGTGACACATGGCCCTTACCGCCCCTGAATTTAAAGATTCTACCAAAGTATTAGTACTATTAAACCATTACACTTACATTGGTACCGATATTGCTATTGCTGGAAGTGTAACTGCTATTACTTCTACCTCTATTGCCACTTCTATAACTATAGTACCTGTACTACTGCAACTACAGCTACTATCACTATGACTACTACAATACTAATACCAGTAAACATAATCAACATCTTCTACAAATGCTACTATAATACTATACTAACTTTAAATGAATAAAACCTACGACCAAAGGACTATTTCCATCAAATCCATCAAAAAGACACAACTCAAAATGTTCTGTTTATTAAATGAAACCATATATTATCATGGTAATAGAAACCATGGACCATTCTAGATTTGTGTCAAGTGACCTCTGGGATATTTAGTTTTTTTTATAGGCAGATGAAGGGACTGCTTATTCCAATGAACACGGCCTCAGACACTGTACAGAATTAGACACATACTCTGAATGCTGGATGCCTCTGGTGATTTGTCCAGTCCATCAATCAGTCGATCAACCTGTTTGACTGTGTGCCTGTCAGAGCTCCAGTGAGTGGTGGCAGCTCAGTGAAGCAGACGAGATAAGAGCCAGTCCCTACAGACGAGCAGAAAAACACAGCTGTCATTGCAATCATTCAAACAGTGTGAACTTGGCTTCACCGAACACAGCCTGGCCACGGGGACACCCACTAGAGAGCAGGCTGGGTGGATGAGTGGGTTGGAGGGGTATAGTTCTGAGAAGAAGTGTCTTTTGCCTTAGGAGATGCCATTCTGGGAGCAGCTGGTGCCCTGGCAGGATTAGATACAGCGGAGATGCCATGCTGACAGAGAAAGATGGAGGGCATCAAACACCCACACAATCATTCCTACCCCACCTCCTCTCTCGCTCACTCAGGGTAAACAATTCAATAAAATCTGTGCCAGAGATACCAGTGATGCCCGCTATGATGCTAAGCCCAGAGCCCTCCAACCTTCTGAGACTGAGAAAACACCCGTTTTACACTGAGGAGCTGATTTCATGGAGATGCTTGGCAGTTAGCTCTGTGTATATGCTATATTTTTGTGCATAACTGTTCAAAATAAAAATTATATTATGTCCCTCCACCATGAAGGGATTAAATCACACAACAGCAACTTTATCAGTGGGAGGTTTCTGTAACTCCTCTGTAATAAGGTCCGCTTCATGAAGTCATTCACGTCCACCTCAATATCTGTATATCCGCTCTGAGCCAGGAGAGGAGACTTTTCCTGTGAGTGGCAATGGACAACATACTGATTTGTACAGATAGATATATCTAAATCTCTATTATTTGTTAATTGTATTTTTTTCTTGTTATGTTGATGCTTGTTTTTGTTCCTTTTTACAGTAGTAAAAGGTAGTACAGTTTACTTGTACTAAAACTTCTTGGTTATAGTTAGAATATAATTTAATGCAGACATAGGATTAGACATATCGTGACACACCATGTAGAAAGCATAACAAACTATTTCTGAGCTGTGTAAGAACATGAAAAGCATAAGAAAATACATAGAAAACCAAACAAACTGGGGAACGTCATCTAAATCACGGTTTCCATTCACTTCGCTCCAGCTTTTTGACCTTACTGGTTGTTAAAAAATGTCTGAGGACCACCTTCCCAATTAAATAAGAACAAACCAACACAACATGAAGTATCTCTGGAGCTATGATGGTTTTAGCTCCTCATCTGACAGGATTTCATCACATTATGAATCCAAATGTAATGTATTCAGTCTCATATTTCCTCACCACACGCCTTGGAGCTTTTACTGGTGCAGCGTTGTCCCCCGTCTCACTTGTTCGTTCTATTTTATGTCTGCATCCGAGGGAACGTTAGCTAGCTAACAGCAGCAAATCATGTTTGTCTCTACCTGATGTGTCGTGATTGGCTGGTGATATTTAAACATAGCTGAAAACAAAATTATGCATTTTAATTTGACATTTTTTCATTTATGTGAATCCATGAGTATACTTATATAAAAAAAAATGTTTCACAGTAATGAACAAATCTGTTTTTATATTTAATTATTCGGCATTGCCACTGCCTCCGCGGCCTACTAGGTGGCACTCTGGGGTCCACCACTGGGCCGTGGCCCACTAGTTGAGAATGGCTGCCTTAGACTGTAACGATTTTACCGTGGTCCCCACACTTTTTCTTCAATTCTGTCCTCCTCTTTGCCAACTCGATCCCCCATTTGGGTGATTTTGATCTCTTAAAGCAATTGATAGAAAAACATACAATATCACAAAGGTTATCAACGCTAAAGCTGACACAGATCTTTTGGCTATAAGAATTGTTGTAGGAAAAAAAATCCAGCGTTTGGGCCAGATATGAGTCTGGACCTCTTCTCCAACACTTAGCAGCTCTGCCGCAGAAGTCTTAAACAGGCTCAAAAAGACACTGGATACGATCAGACGTCTGATGCAAAGAGGCTGAGGTGGCGGCTCCAATCCGAAGCGAGTGTCCGGAGTAATGGACGGGAATAATGCCAGACAGGGCTAGTATGTTGCGGAAGTGGTGGTGGAACCAAAACCGAGTGACGACCTGCCCAGAATCGGAGGTGAACAGGGGTTCAGTTGAAGTTATGCTCTGGGACTTCCGTGATTGTGAGTAGTTGGCCAGGGTTTCGAAATGAAAAAAAGACCGGATCTTGAAATAAAAGACGGGAGTAGGCTGATCGACTCGGTTAGTCTTTGTTTGCTTTGAGTAAGTACTAGGGTGTTTGAAAGTCTGAAAGACAGCTGTGACGGCATGGGTAACGACGAACGGTAGCGGCGGTGAATTCGGAGCGTCTGAGGAACCCAAGGAAAAAGGTGAGGGACGACATGGCTTCTAGGGTTCAAGCTACATGAGTACTGCTATATCCAGAGCGGATGGTGTGTTTGCAAGCTGAGAGCAAGTCTGTGATAAGCAGGAGGTGGCGAGGATTTGGTGCCGGTTCTTGAGTCGACGTGCTCTGAACGAGGCAGTTAGCGGAGAGTTGATGGTTATTTATTGAGGGAAGGCTAATGTCGCTCCGTAAACATTGGTGGTAAGTGTTTTGATAGCCATTTCGGAATGGGCGTAGGGATAGAAATGTGTAATGGTGGCAAGATCAGACGACGGTAAGTGAATGTTGTGAGAGTGGTGTAACACTGACTGCTTTCAGTGTTACCAAGTTGTCCGGTAACACTGAAAGCATCGAGGGCGATATGCTGTTAAGGATGAAGTGCCGGGAGTCAACAATCGGTGCCAGACGACCCAGTCGATGCATTCTGGTTTTGCTGACCCCGGCTGGAGCAAGCTGCGGTGGTTGTTGGAGTTGGATGGCTGGGGTGCTGGCATCACGTTGCCAGACACCCAGCTAGCGCTAGCTGCTGCCATGCTGGAGGTGCGTGGCTAGGGGTTCTGGCACACCAGTGCCGTAGTTACTGACTGAAGCCGGCTGCTGTGGTTAAGTGTGAGCCAATCGGGGGCAAAGGCATCCCGGTGCCAAATTCCCTGATTAAGGGTGGCTGGTGTGGTTTCAGAGCTGGGTGATCTATCCGCGAGAGAAAATGGTGTTACGTGAGGGTGGATGGAAGTTGCTGAAGCCCTGATGTTCTTTCGTCTGGCTGAATATTCTGGTCTTGCCTTCTGATGCTGTTTGTCCTGCTGCTTTTGTACTGGAGGACGTGAGTAAACCGGCCCCTTAACGACGGCGCTGACACAGCGTTTGTCGCGGGTGTGCGTGGTGACGTCACCCGGAAGCGCACTGGTGTAAACAGAGCGGCATGACCGCTAACTTGAGTGTTGAAAAGTTCAGTGGTATTGTCCCTTCTGTAATTGAAAGTTAATTGATGAGCTTCCACTAACCAGTCTGAGTTTTTTGAAGAAGGTCGGGCAGCGTGGGCCTCGTTGGAACGTGGTGGCGATGTAACCGGGTACGGGACGAGAGGCCGGCGTTGCACTCGTGGGCAAAGGAGTCGGGGTATCGTGACTGCGGCGGCGATATATATATATATATGCCCTTGCAGTCCCTGTCCTCCGATGAGGATGCTGGGCCGGGAGACGAGGATGGTTTGCAGTTGCCTGTCATGTCGAGAAGAGATTAACCGAGCGGGATTTGGACCCAGGAAGAGACAGTGTACGAACTTTCTGAACTCGCCTTTGAACTCGCTTCATGGACGGCTTTTACACTTATGGAAATCGGGGTCTCGGGCACTGATGCATTGGAGAAGTGTCCGCTTTTGTTGCCGGGGCTGCTAGTGTGGATCGGTGGAAACATGGAGCGTGAAACAGGACGTCGTCCGATGGGGAAAAGGAAACGAACTGCATGATGTCAATCAGGTGAGTGGTTCAAGACGCTGCGTAAAGTTGCTTGTGGTGCGTGCCGAGTGTGTCTGGCGCACTAAGTGAGAGCGAGATGAGGTGATGGTTAAGGAGGGTATTTATGCAGGAGTGTGTGGTGTCATGGTTACGTATTTAGGGTGTGGTCCTGCTCCTGAAATTCAGTTATATAACAACAATACTACGCACTCACTTACACCTCAGAAAATCATCCATTGAATATATTGACTATATATATATATATATATATATATATACATACACACATATATGGAGTTCATTGATTATCTATTATTCTTGCATAATATAACTCATAATTAAGTTTTCCACAACAGAATTCTCACTGCTTACTGCTAGCATTTTCTTATTCAGTTGCTTTCACAGCATTTGCAGCCTCGCTCTGCTTGGCGATCCCATGGACAGTCTTGGTTGATCTTTTAATGACCAGACTTCCGCCAAGTGAACGGGTAAAAAAAATGGATAATGAGCAAATATCACCAGTGCTCAATGACACATTGTGTTCTGCCTACAATGCCGTCTTGCCCCCATTTTAAGCAGCATTTTGAGAATCTGTTGAGCCTTACTGATAACGCTTTTACAGTAAATGTTGTAAAATAAAACTTGCAGATGTGTTGGCTATTTGAGGGTGCATAAGTGTGTATTTGCACCTGTACAGTATTGTCTATGTTCATTCTGACAACCTCGTAAGCCTTTTGACCAAACACAACATGTTGATTTGAATTTGAATTACCTTTTGCTTGTTAAAACCTTTTGTCCTTATTGGTCATTGTTTTGTGTCCCATTCATGTCATACATGTATGACAGCTGTTTGTCCACAAGTGTGCATATCTTCTAGTGAGCTTGTTTTCAGTCACTTTTCTGTGAATGAATGGTCTAATAGAGGTGAAGTTCCAAGTCGAGACCGACAACACCAAAGTCAAGTTTCAAGTCAAGACCAACAACCCCAGAGTCAAGTCCCTAGTCGAGACCAACAAGTTCAGAGTCAAGCGAGAAAACTGTCTCCTTTAACTAATGCATTGTTATATTTGACATTATTAGATTGTTAATACTTATGAACCAATGTGTAAGCATGTACTGTTGTAGCTGGTCGAGGTGGAGCTAGTTTATGTGCAGTATCTACTTTATATACATTAGGAGATTCAGCCCGGTGGTTCCCAACGTGCGGGTTGGGCCCAAGGGGTCACAAGATAAATCTGGTGGATGGGAAGATGATTTATGGGAAGGAAAAAAGATGAAAACTTTTGTAATTTTATAAACTTTTTTCTGATCTTTGATTTTTCATTAAAATAGGATTATTTTATCTCTTTGGGCCTCAAACTGTTATTTAAATGAAACCATCTGAAAAATGACATGGGGTTACAAGCTAAATACATGGAAACTACAGGTGTAATCTTAGCAATGTGTAGTTATGTGTGTTATGGTTTTAGCTGTTATAATGTAGTGAAAGGAAAATTACAATATTGTCCTCAGAAATTTAGTGGATTAGATTATATAAAATAACATAAAATGGAAATATTCTAGTACAATAGTAAAGTACAAGTTGGAGGACTGATCTTGAGCAAATCTACTTATGTACTAGTTACTTTTCACTACTACCTGAGGTATCATCTGTTGTCTTAACTGCTGATGTGCACTGACGCTCGGACTCTTCCTGGCTCTGCAACAAGATTGTTGCCGAGTGATTCAAAGTAAACACACAATTCATTGGTGTTAACGTCAAAGTCAAGTTGCATATGTTTTATGTAGTTTTCATAATCTGTGAGCTACTGAGAATTGGTCAATGGTAAACATGTAAATTTGCCCGTGGTTAATGGGAACTTGATCACTGCTGGCATATAGGTGTTGAATATGTTGAGATTCCTGTTTTCCTTAGACGTAAAAGAATAAGCAGTGCTGCACTGGATGAAATCCATCTACATGCTGTCCTTTCTGTTGATTACCACAATTTCACAGTTCATGTGAAAGTCATCTAAAAACCAATTAAAACAGGTTCACGCTACATCCCTCCTCATTTCCACAGATCACAGGGAACTGCCAGTAGAATTAAAAGGTAAGATCTGGTAATTACCTCCAAACCGGCCCACAAATTTCAGATCTATTATCAGCCTTATCAGACTGCAAGCTGATTACCGAGCAAAACCCTGTGATGAAAAATTAGGAAGAAATAGCTAAATGGAGGGTAAAATACCAGAAAACACATACACACACAGAGAGACACACACCCCACCGCCCAAGGTACAGAGGTGATTGTGGATTCTGGATAAAAAACTCCCCAGGCACCCTCCTTCTCCAGGCAGCAACAGACGGATAGAAAGATGAAAGGACAAATGGATGTGTGGCCAAATGAAAGGGAGGAAGACTGGATGAAAGAGAGAAGGTCAAGTGTGAGAGACGAAGTGACAAGTTTTCATAATATCTGATTTTTTGGGGATGGTTTGGATTAATGGCCCATCACCTGGCAGCCCTGTTAGCCTGGTTTACTCTGCTCATTTACAAAGGGTGATAGCACTTCATGGGTGAGTTGGTTCACATCTGGTGGCCATGAGAAGATAAAGGGATGGAGGAAACCGCAGATTAAAATGAACGTATGGAATCAGCGACACACTGACAAAAATGAAGTGAACTGTGTCAACTTCAAAGGATTTGCCTTGGCTTTGTATGTTTTCAACACAGCTTAATATGCAGAGGGGAAGTTGCTGGTGAGTGATACACTGTATTTAGCCCCTGCTGCCAGCTCATTCTTTTAATTTCTTTATTATTTTCATAGCTCCAATATAGGTAAAACAGGGCAACAAGCATGAGCAGCCAGGTGTTCAGACCTGCAGGTTATTCAAACTCATTTGGAAGAGAAAATAAAGGCAAACCATAAAATTATTATCTCAACTGCCAGTTGTAAACACATCACAGTTTACAAACCAACTTCCTGCTTCAAATTTGATGTACTTTTCATGGACGGCTTAGCAAGAATAAAGCAAAACACACACCATCCAAGTCGCATTGCATTACATTGCATCATTTGCGAAAAGCCATAGCATCAGAGCATCACTCAGACTGTAGAAAAACTGTCAAGGTATAGTAGCTAGAATGTGCTAATCAAGGGAGCAAATGTGATAAAACTGCTTTTTTCCTTAAGATATGACTTGTGTCAAAGCTGGAAAACAAGATAGTTTTGTATCCTGATAAATCAACAGAAGTCAAAACACCACTGGTGTGACCATGCTGCCACGTTGATGTTAAGCAGGTATAATTTTTACCTTGTTCACCACCTTAGTTTAGCATGTTAACATGCTAACATATGCTAATTACAGCTAAACACAAAGCACAGTTGAGGCTAATGTGAATGTCATTTCCAAATACCTGCAGATTTACAGTTATTTGGTTGTAAAGCAAAGTAAGTCCGAACTTTTGTGCAATTATATCCAGTAAACGTTGGTGGCACTAGCATAAAAAGTGGTGGACAGACTGACTTTGCAATCTCCACAGCCCTGCTGCTTGCATGGCTAAAAATAATCTATTATACTATCTTCTCAGCCATTCTTCTTTGTAATAAGAACTTCTCAATCTAGGCAAGTGTATTTATTTGACAATCCTATAAACATATAAGAATTACCTAGAAACTGCTGTAGATATTTTTATATAAAGGCCATGGAAAAGCACTTTTTTAGATGTGAGGGCACCCCCAACATCACTCCCCAGTTACTTTTGTGTCTGTTAAACTTTAAACTTTCTAAACAGGCAAACAGGTGGCCTGGATCAGTGTGAACAGGTAAAACAAAAAGCTTTAAATCATCGTCAGAAACCTTACATGGGGCACCACTCTGCATACGTTTGCTAATTAGTGTGTGTGTGTGTGGGTTGGGGGTAGAAACTATCACAGCTCCTTAATGCTTTCATATTAATACCACCCACATACATATGCTATGTGAAGACAAGTGTGCTGACACGGAAATATTTGCACATGAATGCATTATTTCACTTTAGTAATGATCTAATTATCATAACTGTTATGTTTAATATACCACAATAACCATAATTTACCATGGTTACTGTGGCAGGACTTTAGGCTATTCACTTTTATACATATTTAAAGCTGAAATCAAAAAGAAATAATCGGTTCTTTGCCAGTAATAGACACAGATTGGGTTAAATTCCAAGACTTCCTGGGAGTCACCAATGCTAACCACTAACAGCTACTTTTTTTTCATTATTTGTTAAAATAATAATGAGTTTGAAATCTAACAGCACATTCTTTAGTAGCCACTCATTTAACTTAGAATATGAACAGTAAAACCCACGAAAGAAACCAAGAAACCTTTAAGGAGAGATTGCATTTATTTACACAAGCTAATAGGAGAGCAGCTAGCATGGAGACAGTGTGGACAGAAAACACTGGCAGTAGTCACTCCCGAATTACTTCTGTGTGTGTCAAACCTTAAACTTTCTAAATAGGCAAACAGCTGGTCTGGCTCAGTGTATTTTGTTGGAATACTCCACATTCCCAGCATCCCTGAACTACTCAGCACGTGGTTTAGTTTTGATAGGAAGTGGTGCTAGCAAAAATCAGCTTGCATCCCTAACATTTCTTGCTAGCTTTTTGTCAGTTGCCTGTGCAGGTTAGTTGGAGATACTGGGGTGTCACCATGGACGTGGAAACTAGAGTGCACAGTAAAAACACAGGCGCAACTAATAATATTAATCATGACTGCCAGTGAGCACATGTGTGATTTTCCTGCTTAGTCTTTAGTGGCTGCAGCTATATTTACAATTAAACTTGTATTGTTGTTATTCAGCCATGTTCAGGTTGAACAAGTGATGTGTGGGCATTTATCTCTTTGAGTGACTACGTTTACATATGGCATATCCCAAATGCTACATTTAGAATGAGGCCTAATTCAGAATATTCAAACGGAATACGCTGTTTATCAGAATCAGAATCAGAATCAGAAATACTTTATTAATCCCAGAAGGGAAATTGCTTTTTGATACAGTTACAATGCTCAATAAAGTTATTGAAAAAAGAATAATAAACAGTAGAAAA
>JAVQJD010063609.1:0-24092 GCA_036023655.1 Nannoperca australis | reverse complement strand
TTTCTACTGTTTATTATTCTTTTTTCAATAACTTTATTGAGCAGTGTAACTGTATCAAAAAGCAATTTCCCTTCTGGGATTAATAAAGTATTTCTGATTCTGATTCTGATTCTGATTCTTGCTTGTGAAAAATGTTCATCTAGTGTCAGATAAGGTGTTTGCAGATTTTCAAATTTAACTTTGCTGCCACCACCATACAGCTGCTAAATCGACAGCTGCTTATTTCTTATTTTACTTCTGCATACTTCATCAGCTGTCATTGATATGAGTAATTAAGCTCAGAAGCATCAGTTTACCTGCCAAATCCATTGACATATCAGTGTATATGCAATTCCTAATGGAGTCAAATCCAGAACTGTCTCAACTGTAGGTGGGGTTTCCAAAGATAGGGTTATAATCCATTTATTTTAAAGGGTACTCAAGCAATTTAGTATTGCACTTCTATAGAGTTGGGGAACTTGCAAAACACAGATTTTAAAAAGAACGGTCAAAATCAAAGCAGCCGAGGATGAGATATCCTGACTTTTATTCTTTTGTATTGAGTTAATCTTTAAAAATGTGCTGTCCCTGCCTGGTAACACTCATGTCCTTCAACCTGCTAAATGCAGCAGGGCTGTTTTGGATGTTTAAGTGCAGAACCATGCTTGTACACAACTGCTCTGATGACGTGGGTACTCATGCTACATATCTTTAGAAAGCTAAGATTCTTGTGCTTCAGTTGATGCAAACCCATTCAAGATACAATCAAAACAGGAGATCAGCGTCTCTGTCAGACAACCAACCAACAAACAAACTATTACAAAGTTGAGAAAACTCACCTATGAAGACTCATAGTAATCCACAGATTGATAATATTCTGACAAAGACATTCTTGTTACATTGGCAAAGGTCCAGATGATCAAATACAGTAAGATATTCAGTACAAAACACATTATTGCATCAATAAATACCCAATGTACTGCTGTTGAATCGTTTCACATTAGCTGGCAGATGTGCATTTTCTTTCCCGTATTGTCTGTCATAACTACTGGCACTCTGACCTTTTCATTGACACCTCACTTGACACCAATAGGAGCTTCCATGTACTGTTCACAGGCTACAATAACCAATGACAGTCTGTGCTGGAAGGAAGTGCCCCCCTTCTTTCTTGTAAAGACCAGGCAAGTTGCAAGCGATTGTGCTGATGACCATGGATGCATAAAGAAAGCTGGATACAGCATCGCAGGCGGTGCCCCATTCATTCCTATAAAAGCTGCTCAAATGTGCAGGTGCAAAAGTTGGACTCCTCAGATATAAAATTACCTGGCTCCTCCACATAGCTTCTCCATTGTACTGCTAGCAGTAGCTTTTCCTTTAACCCCGCCTCAAAACCGCTAGGAGCAAGTACACCAGCGCTTCCTTCAGCCTCGCCTCCCAACTGCTACATCTCAGGTTAACTCACACGAATGGCAGTTACTCTATAACTCTGAATTTGGCTATTTATGCATTTTACAACTTTTAGAATATAATGATTTATATATGGGCTGTTTAAGTGTTTGAACTGGCTAGTTGTTTTACCTAAAAAATATCCATTGTTTTAGAGACACCTAATATAATATAATATGTGTCACCTTTCATTAGAGCCCCAAATTATACTTACATGTTACTATGGTTAGCAAGGGTTATTTTTATTTAAACATACCCTTAGAAAAACTTTCAAATATGAACTTGGACTAGGTAAGGCTTTGTGCTGTGGTCACATTGTGTTTTCCAGCTGATAAGTCCCAACATAGTCTGCAGGCATCTGTTTGCAATAAAACATATTCAGGCAGAAATAAAAACCTTCTACTAGTGTGTTCAAACTTATATTGGATCTTAAAAGAGACCAAGGTCATACATGTACTCCAAATGGTTCAAGAACAGCTTTTAATTTACTTTGTTTATGCCTTGGATAGGCATGTTAGGCAAGTTTTACAGGAATGGTTAAAACTTTACGCCCACTTTGTAATACAAAATTGTTACAAAATTGAAGTCACAAAGGTAAATGGAGATAACCCTAACTGGCATTTTTATTTTCATATGTAGTACTTCTCGTGACAAATGAACTGATCTTCATGTGTAAAGTTGGTGTGGACGTCCCATTAAAGTTTTATTTCAAGGCACAATGTGAAATCTAACAAGAGTCACCCAATCACCAAAGTTTGCAACACAAGATCTGAAACTGCCATCACTCTCAAATTGACTGACAGGTTTTTCAGAAACCTCAACTAGCACAGAACAAAAGCTAAATCTGATGTTTTCTGATGCTGTTAAAGGTTTATTTAGAGGGGTAACATTTAGAGTTGGAACAAGATGGAGTAAGGCTGACACTTTACACCTACTGACCTTTACTTTGACCCTTATTCATAACACTCTGGCCACATGTTGTTATGAGGAGAACGCAGAAGAGGTCTGGCTTTCCAGAAACTGTATGTACAGTAAGCACATTTGTAATCCTGTAAAAACACAACTCAGCCATGTGTTCAAAAATACTTTGAGAATCAGTGTTTCCCTTGTGGATTTCACAGTCATAAAAGGCGACCAGTCGACTGTGGTTTAGCGTTTAGCATGAGTTAGAAGGGTGGTAGCAGCAATGCTGTTTTGACAGTAAATGACGTGACATGAAACTCCATTTAATGGCACAAGTTATATTATAGCTTGAACTCTATTTTGTTTGGCGTTGGAGTTTTGCTTTTTTTCACTGACCTTGAGGGATAATTTCAGTAATATTCACAGAGACAAAACTTGTTTTATGTCTCAAACAGAACACATTTCTGTTGACAGGGCTAATTGTTAAGTGTGTGGTTGCTGATCTCAAGGCCAAAGAAACACTTTTGGTTGTTCCACTAAAATTTGTATAACTTATGCAGAACCACAAAGTTTCTCTCTAAATTGACACTGCTCTCTGGTCATACTGTATCCATTGTGCACTGTTTCAGTGAGCTGAGATCGTCTAATAATAGAATATAAACTACTTGGCAAGCAGGACTGCATTTAAAGATTCCACCTCTTTTGAAAAGGGGCTGGGCTTTGCAAAAGGGAATTCTATGTTTCATTTTGAAGGTATTGGTCCAGTTCCAAGACGATCTAGCCTCCAATGATCAAAGGTCCAGTCAGAGAAAAGCCTAGCGGGAGGCTTATGCAAAAATGTCATCTCCTTATTGCGAATCGGCCAATGTGTTGGAAACCATCAGTGCTCATTTTAAATGTCAATATACCCAGTTTGGCTGTGCTTGGTCAAGTTTGAAGTATGTGGATGGGAAAAAAAAGAAATGTGTCTTGTTCTCGTGAATACAATTTGGAGGGTTTTAAAAGTTGCATTGATTAAATTCCTCAACCTAGGTTAATTTTAACTCCAGTGATGCAAAACGAAGACAAAACTTTAAAAGTTTGTATGGGAAACAGCCCCTCCCCCCAACAGGGCTGATCCATTATGTTAATGGTGAATTACTGGGTCACACATCAAGCACCATGTTTCCACCTTTAAAAGCAGGCCAGACGTCCAAAATCCCATGACGGAATGGGGGACTTCTGGGTCTGTTGGAGGTAACTACCAGAGTGGAGTGGGGGGGGGGTGATAGCATTGCTAGGAATTTAAACAAAAGTATTTTTTTTTCTCTCAAAGCCACCATCTTTCAGTCTGACGGTTACTGTAAACATCATTCCAGCACACAGCATTATAAGACATGCTTCTCCACATTCCTTTAGCACTTTTAAAAGATGGAAAAACGTCTAAAATATTATGTTTACTGGTCTGGAGAACGGAGCATTAAGTGCTCAAAGGTTAGCAAAGGTACATCTCTAATCATCTTCTTCACTCTCTACAAATAATATCATGTTTGTGTTTGTGTGTGTTGTGACTTCTATGCCCCTGGTTTATGATGCAGTATTTAATCCCACCTGATTAAGACATGTCTATCTTGGTTTTTGACACTGGGAAAAAAAGAACACTTAGAAAGATAAAATGTTACATCTTTCTTTGCCAAAAATACTTTTATAATCATGTGACGATATCAATGTTTAAAAAAATCACCGACTGTGAACTCTCTGTGATATAAAAAGCCTTAAGAGATCTTGCAATAGGCCTTTCTCAATTTGAAAACCACTGACCTTAAAAGCAGTCCTCACACTTTGGGTTTGTATATAAAAATGCATACCTTGGCAGTATGCTGAGGAGGGAATGTACTCCATGTCCAACCCAACGCTACCTGCTGCATTTCTCTTTAAGGCAGTATGATATTCAATGTTCACATCATAAAATTCAAGTCTGAATCGGGACGTAAAGGTGCTTTTACCTTTCTCCGTAGCGCAATAAAGACATAAAATAGGTTCTTTTTTTAAAATATAGTCCTCATTTTATTAACAGAGGCCAAATAAAACTCATCACATTTTATTTACAAAGGGAGGCAATAAATATCTTAATAATAGTCATAAAATTATTTTTGCTTACATTTGTTTAAAAAAAAAATCATAAATGTGTCATGTTGTTAGTAGCAACTCATACAAAAACCTGCGAGCAGACAGGTGAATACATACTACTGGTGAAAAGGGGCTGGAGTTTGTCGTTGGTTAGAGATGGAATGACAGAAGCACAGACTTCACTTTAGTCACCTAAAATGTTCCCAGAATCCTGGACAAGCTGGTCATCTGAGAAATCGTCTTAATCGTCAAATGTGGCTTTGTGAAGTGATCGGGGTTGGTCAGAGCTACAGTATTCCTGTGTGTGAATCACTGACTTGACAAACAGGCATGGGGGTGAGCTTTCCCCAAATGTATTTTTGAGAAAGGAGAGAAGATGAGCTCACAGTCAAAAGATGATTTGGAAGAAAAAAAAAAGAAACTCAGTTCAGTGTCGACTGAAAGCTCCTTGAGATTAACTGAACACAGACAGTCGGGCTAGGTAAAGATAAACAAAAAAGAACAAGGAGGTAGAGAAAGTCTTCATCACCAACCCCAAAATATTAGCTAGCTCACACTCAAAGAATCAAGGCCTCCTTTTCTGGAACAACTTTAACACGTGAGGAAGAGCTGGGTCCAAGGGGAGACGAAAGGGATTAACATCCGCCTCCCAAATGTGATGAAGTTGGAAGACTTTGTGGAATTCTGAATCACATCAGCTGTTATATTTTTTTGTTTGCATTGTTTTTTTCTGTTTCAGTGTTTAAATAAGACTTAAGCCACGTCTGGTGCCTGACTAGTCAAAGCATGTCAAGTTTCAGCTGAATCACAGGCTGCATGGAAATGTCAAGGAAATTACACGCAGTACTCTGAAGGTTCAGCGCATTCCAGGAGCCACGAGTGAAGCTGAGGTTGAGAGACATATGGAGAAAAAAAAAGAGGAAGAAAAGGAGAGAGACCTGTAAATTATTGCACTCAAAGCTACACAGTCATGCCGGCAGCACAGTGTCACCTGCGACTGCCACCTCTCTCCGTTTCATCTCCATGGTGTCTGATTCCTGTGGAAAGTATGGGATCCGTGTTGTCAGGGGCAACACAAACAAAAACCGACAGGTATTCCAATAAATCTCTAGTTGGCTGATTTTTATAACATTGCATCAGCTCCCCGCTTCAGCCCCCATTGTCAAAAGAAAGCATGCCTTCAGCTTGCAGTTCAAACGTAGCTGAGGACGACGGCGACAGGAATTCTCTCAGAGGTCCTTTAGTTTATCCAGTATAAATAACATGACAGACACGTTAGCACAATGACATCAACCCAGAAGAATCCAAGAGTTAGGAAATATTCTGTCATCCTGAAATATAAAAATAAAACATCTTTGTTATTTTTTGTTCTTTTTGTCTCTTTCTTTTACAGATGTGGAGTCTTTAAGGTGATTCTTTTAAGACAAGAAGCTTGAGATTTTCAGATACAGTTTTTTCCCCCACGAGGAAAATGAGTGCTGTCCCGTAGGTCCCATCAGTTCCTCTTGGAGTTGGGTTTTAATCGCCGTGCCCTTCGTGTCCGCTTAGTTACTGTGGTGAAACGAAACTCCTCCAGGGGGTCCACCCTGCCCCTTGGCTGTCGCTTCATGAAGTGGACTTCCTGTTGCCTCTGCGTGGTCCGCGAGCCTTTCTTGGGCCGACCCTTCCTGTTGAAGCCGAGGTACCATCCTTTGTACTTGGCCGACACAAGAGCTGTATAGTTGTTCTCTAGGAATTCCTCGACAAAGACGCACTCCTGCTTCCTTCCATCAGGCTGAAAGAAGGAAAAAACAGGACACTAATTAATTATTAACATAGCAGCATGACCTCTTTTTCAACTAACATTCTGGCTTATTTCCATTGCATCAGTGTATTCGGGTGCAAAATGGTTTGCTGGTCTGTTGTGGTTTTGTATTTTCCAGATTGGTGTAAAATAGTGTGTAGAACGTCTAAAATGCAAATTATATGGTGATAATTTTCCTTCACTGTGATTATGAGGCAAATATAACATGTTTGAAAAGGTTGGCTAACAGATACATTTAGGCAACACTGGAGGATTAGCATGAGGTTTGAATCATGATTAAAAAGAAAAAACTTGACTTAAACACTAGTTTAATTTTAGTTTTTTTTTTACTTCCCATTAGTTGGGAGATAAACTTAGATTAAATGTAAATTGATTCACTTTCACATGACTGGAGCCCTTATCTGCTTTATTCTCTACTGCACTATTGTAGCATGAAACTACTTCCTGCCTTTTCACAGTCTGTTAAATTGTACACATTTGTATTTATTCTCTTATGCGCTTGATAGACGAGTTAGAGAAATTCCAAATCAATTCCATGTCTTTAGGTTAAATATGTAGGGAAATCCAGAAGAGGATTAGCTTAGCTTAGCATAAAGACTGGCCTGTATAGCTTCATAATTAATGGACAGGTAAAGCGGTATCAATCTTCTGAATCGCTGTAAGAAAGTGAATATCCCAAAAGCTACATGTTTATAAAAATGAATAAAAACTGAGTTCTGCAGAACATCCAAGGTAACAAATCTCAGAGAGAGTTCTCTCAAAAGCTGGCCCCTAAAAATAAAACTATCTGCATGTTTATGTGGCAAAGGGTTTTTTTCAGAAAATTCGTTTTTCAAACATTTCTGTGAAATACCTTTTAAAAACCTTGATGCCAACACTGCAGGCTTGAATCAAATTTTGTCAATATTTGTGTGACTTACAGTAAAACTTTTTTTTTTATCATTAAGCAGGCTAAAAGCCACCTACAATAAATGATTTAAATGTAATTTAACCGTTTTTTAAATTAATCTTACAGTGGTTTAAAGGAAGTCAAAGAGGCCCCAGCAACTAAAACTCAAAGTGCATGTTTGTAACAGACGACCATGATGAGAGAGTGAAAACTTGTGTGGATTACTGCAGCCCCACCGATGCTGACAGCATGAGTTATTAATGCAACCGAATCACACAAGCGCCTCCACGGCCGACGTTTTTCAGATATTAACTTCTTTTCCATATCGAAGCAGTCGTCCGCAGAGTCACATCGCATGCGGTCATCTCGTGCTTGTGGCCACCTGGTGTGACTAAGTGATATAATTGCAATGGCATTCCTCCTAAGTGACCATTAGTCTCTCAATGCATTGTGGTGATTGCAATCCGTAATTGACTGATCGGGTGTCAAAGGAGTAGGCCGATTACGTAATGGAAGAAGGGCTGTGAGTTATCAAAGGGGTTTTGTTAGGGTGTACAAAAACAGAAGGAGAAAGCAGATCTGAGGCTGCGTTCAATTAAGCCTGGATTAAGAGCTCCATTCGAAATATTAATTTTGATATTAGAAAGTGACGATTTAATCGAGAATTTTTTTTACTAAATGATCAGTTGTTGGGTTGTTTTATATTCCCAAAATGAAAGCCAAAAGATACTCACCCTTCCAACTATTTTGCCCTTCTCGTTCATGCAAATGTAATGTTCACTCTCTTTTCCTTTTATTCGAATGTGGCTCCCGAATGTTTCTGTCTCAACAACCAGGAGAGCTGGAAAAGACAAAGCAAAAGTAGACTCTGTTAAGGGAATGTATATGTCTTTCCGCTCACACAAACATGTTTATGGATGCCAATACATTTACACAAATCTGGTACGTTTGGACGGTGTCTGAGCTCCTAAAAATGATCGTATTTAATTTCCCGTCCCAGTTCATCATATACACCACCACAAAGCAGTCACCAGCCAATATTACCAGAAATTAAATTCCCTTTAATCACATTAAGGATTGCAGGCTATAATTGATCTTAATAGCTGAAAAATCACCCACCAACAACATTCTGTGAGATGCAGGACATATACATTTGCAATTTGCAGATATGACAATAAACTGCCATGGCTTTTTTCTGTGAATGTGGAAAAAGTATGATGTTATAACTGTTAGATTTTTTCCAACAAAACAAAAAGAGATTCATTATTTGCCTCCAGAGGTATATTAAGTGTATAACTTCCTTTATACAATACCACATATGCACCAAAACAACAATGCCACCGCCACTTCAACCTGACACAGCACTAATCCACTCTCGAGACGCATCCCGGCGGCTTTTATCCCCACCCCCACCTCCCTATCCTAAATGTTAACCCCTGCGAGGTCACCTTTGTCTCTGCTCGCCCCACGACCAGCCAAGAGATCTGCCAAACATTTGTGGAGCGGTTATGTGCCCCTCAGGATTAGGTTTCAAGTTCCCTTTAGTCTGTGCTCACTCAATCAAAAAGTTAAGATGATCCATTTGTTTAACACACAGGGCCATTCAGTAGCGCTCAAGGGAGCAGTGGAAGAATAGGCGAGGGGATGGGACGGGCTCGAGGGCAGAAGTAACTCCCCTCCTCCTCCTCCCCCCCACCCTAAAATAAAAACTTGGGAGGGAAGTGGGAAGACGAAAACCTGTCTCAAAGGTGAAACTAAAGAAAGGTAGAAGTTATTCATTCTTTTGTTTTGAGAGACAAGTTGTTTGTGGTTATACTAAAGAACAGCATTCCTTGACTTCTTTATCACAGGAGAGATCAGTCTGGACCTTTTTGGAATCCTTGAGAAAGAGTGAAAATCCAACACTAGTTTGTATATGAAGTGAATGATGTTTAAAGAGATATTTCTGCTCTGCAAGTCAAATCAGGAGTCATTCAACAAAACGTCTTCTCGCTCTTAGCTGGATTTGCAGGGAGGCTCAAAATTCAACCTCAAGTATGAAGCCTCTTCCCTAAACACCAGATAAAAGTTATAGTAAAAGTAAGTTATCCTTCGTCCGTGACACCATCCAAACCCTATCTTCACTCCATCTGTAAATATATGAACAGAACTTCAGTAAACTATTGGAAGAGTGTTATAAGCTTTTTAAAATAAAGTTAGCTGGTGATTTTTATTTTACATCTGCAAGCAAACATCTTTAAGTGAGTGAGTGGTCACTGAGATGTTTTGTATATTAACCTCTGGGTATTATGGGTATTTCTTTAAACAAGAAATACAAGACTCTGCGGCCATAGTTGTTACATAAAAGGGCAAAAATAAGAAAATCTGACAAAAGTTTTAGAACATCTGATCAGTACTTTAACATTAAATCCCATCCTCAAATGACTTCTCAACCTGTGAAATGTTTTCTTCCATGGTGCAATAAAGAACAATGTGGGGACACGGACATGTATTAACCTCAGCATGGGGTCAATTGTCCAAAAAGCTGATGACTCCCGCTTTATTTCCACATTGCAGCGTCTATCAGTCCTTTTGCATTGACTCAAATCGCTCTGAGTGGACAACAGGCCTACTTTACAACAGATTGCTCTAGAAAAGGATTGTCCTAGTCTCTTAAAAGTAATGAATATGCTTTGCTAATACCTAAGAAGAAGAATAGCGCCCACACTTTGGCCGCACTGATACAGACTTGGTGGTTATAAAGCTCTACATTGAAGCAATATATTTCTCCTGCAGTGGTTTGTGGAACCTCCACTGTGAAGCTGCAGTGACTGAGAGTGGATTAGAGCAAGGAGAGTATCTTTCTGAGTCTTATTAGTGAGTGCAAAGGAGTTCACAGGTGCCAGGTACTGCAGCTGGATGGGGAGGAGGAGGAAGAGAGGGAGGTGGGGGACAGAAGAAGGGGGAGGGGGAGGAGGAGGGGCAGAGGGTAGAATTGGCATGGCCTCATGGGAAAAATTGGATCTGCTTCCACTCAAGCTCTAACAAGCAGTGAGGAAACTTCACCTCGGCGCATCTGCGACTGAACGCACTCACTCAGAGGCATTCAAGACCAGCAATTTTCGAGGCGTGAGTCAGCTGTTATGAGAAAAATATCTGCAGGAAAGCACAACACAAGTCCTGCTGCCTTGTGTTTGTGCCACTGCATCAAAGAGGACTTCACTGACCATCAGTTTACTCATCCGCCACATTTGTTTTGATTTGAAATTGTGAACAAGTCCACACAAAAAGCAAAGAGGATGTGTTTCAGGCTGATAGAAGTCTAGAATTGTATCTGAAAATGTAAAATTCAACAAGTAAGGCTACATCTGCCAAATGCTTTAATTCATCTTTGAGCTTAACGCTTAACATTTTCAAGTCGTCATGAAATACTTCCACTCTGCTAGACTGAACCAATATATCGCACATTAAATCTGACAATGACCAATGAAAATGAAAGGCTACACGTTACGTTTTAACTTCCTCTTTCTCTTTTAAGTTCAAGGACAATACAATTTTCATAGTGTCATTCCTTATGAGAAACATGTTTTCTGATCTATTTTTTCAACGCTAAGGGACAATAAAGTTTAGTAATGCCACCAGATTGTATCCTACATAACCATAAAAGCTCCTAACCTAAAACTCAAAAACCAAGAATATTTTCCAGAATTGCAAACCAGCATGTCAGTTTTGGTTCACATCAAGCATTCTGGCAGAAATTTGACCTACAAATCAATCAAGATAAAAATAGACTTGCTCTGATACCCACATAGTGCAGTAAACATGCATCGCAAGGACAGCGATTTCATAATGCCCCAACCAGTAGTTGGCGGCTTCTAAAAGTCACCTTCCATTTTGCCCAGTCCAAATACAGAGTATGGAAAATCACCCCCAAATAATGGGTAGCCAAAGTGACTGAAGCACCTACATCTGTCTGGTAGGTGGTGGTGGGGATTTCTCATCCTGCTATAACAAACTAGCTAAAGTGTCAGGTGAGATGCACAGGAGTTCTCCCATACCATACTTGCCCCCATCATCTCCGTTGGCATTGATTTTCTTCCCCAAGATCTGGACGTGTTTCCCTGTGGTCCTGCTGTAGAGTTGATAGATTCTGACCTGCTTCCGGCTCAGGTCTTCCGGGTTCCTCGTGTGGTTCTCGATGTAAAACCTGAAATCAGCAGAGCTCTGCTGGGATTCCTGCACAGAGGTGTGAGACAGGAGGAAACAGTGAGAGAGACAGAATATGAAAAAACACAGAAGACAGTGAGAGATCGTCACGGCACAGGTGTTGATAGTAATGTGTGCTGTTGCTTTATGGGCCTTGTGTCAAAATAATAGTGCTTCAGGGGCTAAAAACTCAGATACCAACCTGGAAACTGTGGCTGTGGCTTTTTAATGTTTCTCTTCTCACTTTCAACTGGCACATTTTATATGCATTGCATTTACAAGGTGATAACTATGCTACAAGATGTGTTAATGAAGTTACCGTTTGAGAAAAGGTCCCACCGAACAAGTGCAAAGCCTATAGTGCAACCTTCTGTTGCTTTGTATTGAGACAGCAGTACACTATGTGCCTTGGGCGATATTGAGAAACCTGTACTCCATTTCCACAAGCAAGCAAGCCACTAGCAATTATACACCTGAAGCATCCAGACCTGTTGCACTATCATCAAACAAATATCTGCCTGCAGGCGAAGTAGGGTCCATAAATTAGGAAACAGGCGGAAGACAAGACTGCAAGACTGAGAGATGGCCAAATGTTTACGAGTCACCTTAGACCTGACAAAAAAATGGGGGAAATCTTCGACAGCATGTCAGAAAAGCAACAGTGTCACCCAACATGTGGAGGAGCGAGAGGAAACGTATACTTTCAGAAGCCCAGGAATCTCAGTCCACGCCAAGATCCCATTTCCCCAGCTGTATGGTGTGGTAATTGCACAGTAATGGCTTTTTATGTGGCTGCTCTCAGGTGGCTAATTATATACACATTACATACCCCGAGTCGTTGTTATTCTAACTTCGGTAAATTAATGACATGTAGCAAACATGATGGGAAATTGTGGCCTCAGAAGAACAAAACCTTCAACACAGAGAGGAAAATTAAACAACTTCTACAAATCTAAAATCAAGTCATAGAGGCTCATAAGATGGCTCTTATGATCCAAATCTCAAACAAGTTGTGATCTAATTCAGGCACCGAATCCTTTGAAGAACACTGTCAGGACAGTCAGTTCCCCAAAAGCAACAATTTAACCTCCCAAAAACCAAAACTGATAATGAGTTTGGACGTCAACTTCTAATGTCAAAATGGCCACTTCTGTCACAAGGACTTTGCTCTCAAATGCCCAATAGATTGTAAGACATTGCAGCATTTCTTTGCCACAGATGGACGAGCTTTTGAAATAGGGTTAAAAGGACTTGTTGGCTCATTATGACGTATTCAGTCCAGAAATGTGGACCTCTGAGGATCCAGCCCCTGAACTGGGACACAGCTTCTGTATCTTGACATTTAGGAAACACACCCATAATGTTACTTCTGGCATCAGGCAGTGTAAAAAACGAGAGGCTGCATATCGAAATGCATTACGTACTGATGCAACAGATTTGTGGTGTAACGTTGACTTCAAGGCATCACACTGCAAACATTGTGATGCCGTGAAGCCCAACATGTCTAACAGGATTTTTACTGGGGATTCTTTTTTCATGGCCAGTATCTCTTAGTATAGTATCTTAGTATTTATCTCCTGGATAATAATGTCTTTTTTTCCTCAAAGTAAAGGTATCCCACCCCCATACTTTCCAGCACAAAGTACTTTTTACTAGATTTACTCAAAGTAAGTATTTCATAATGCAACACAACCTGTATAAAACAACTGCACGGCCATGACAACCATGTCACACCATGTCCTCTAATAAATAAATTTTTCCATAAAAAGAAAACAATTTAAATGAATCACCAGACCAGTACTTTCTGGAGTTCTAAAAAGATAACCCCAACCTATAGTCACCCTAAATTGGTTTCATAATCCTATAAAGTCAACCAGGACCAGGACAAGCAGGACTCAACCAAGAGATTTACAGTTCTACTGCATGAAGAGGCTCATTTACATCAATGCAACTGAATCAATTCAATACATGGATATGTACTTTTCAACACACCTGTGAGAGTAAACCTACATTTACTGTATACTGAAATAAATAAGAGAGATGTTGAATAAGCTATGTTAACAACAATTGAGCTTTTTTTTGTTGTTGCTCATGGCAGCTTTCACATTTGATGCTCTAAACATTCTGTGTCTAGTAGGTGTTCCCAAGAGAAACTTCAGGAAATGATGCATTTAAGAGCTGAGCATGACCAGCCAAGCTGGATGACCACTAAACACAATGCTGATTTAAAATGAAACATTTATAGTTCAGTAAAGAGTTCATCCGGAACTGCAAGCAAATGTGTTGAAAATGATGCACCCATTTCAAGAGTGGAACATCAGCATCATCTGTTATCAACTCTCTCTCAAAATGAACCACAAAGCTGACGAACAAGAAGAAAAAACAAACACAAACTGGGCTGCTACGGGATTTATCCCAAATCTCCCCATCTCTAAACAAACACAAAGGTGTGTTTGGTAAGTTGCATTTTGCGTCAAGGGAAAGGCAAGCCTAAGCACATGGCTGAGGTGAACACCAGCGACAACAGTGTTTTTTTTATCATGCTGTCTCCTTTCTTCAAAGACACAGCTTGAAAACGGATATGGTTGAAACTTCAAAAGTCTGGCGCACATCTTCACCCAGGAAGCTTAGTTGTTGCATGCATCTAAGATACACCATGCTATCTGCTTGACACACACAGACAGGGTCACACACACGCACAGACAAATAGGGACAGACACACTCTCTCATGTTGGCAGTGCATTCAGAGTTGACTTCCAAATGTGGTTGCTTCTGTTGTTTTTCCTCATGAAATCACAACCACAGCATGACATGTTAGAGCTATTAGCTGCACATAGAAGCAGAATGGGCCAACAACACGGAGAGGCAATGTGACAGGAGGGCATTAAAGGGGTATTTCTGCATTATTTTTAGTCTGAAAGCACTTAAAGACGCACAATGAATTTCCTTTGTTTGATAAATGCCTGTATCTTATCTGACTTGTTCTACACTACAACAAACAGATTATGCAAATCACATATTACAAAAGCAAAGATCTTTAAATATCCTTCCTCAGTCCACCTCATACGTCTGTTGGCCCGCATTCTGCATGAACTGCATTCTGTCTTACATGTGAGGAGTGGTCAGTGGACACTATACCTTTGGTTAAGCTGGCTCTGTTGGAATAATCAGAGCACATAAACTTACATAACTTTTTTTTTCTGGCTTTATATTTTGTCCCCGGGAAATTGCATTAAAACATTTGTCCAGGAGCAAACCTGTTATTTTATCCCTGAGAGCTAATGCCTCCCCAACCAGGACAAGGTGATCCTAGCAGCACTAAATTGAAAAGTCGTAGTAGTAAAACACTAGAATTGTGCAACCAATAAAGTGTATTTTATATAGTTTACAAACAAACGTTCCCTCCTGCAGGGTTTTATTTGTCCTAAAAGGTCAAATGTTAATGCCCCTTGCTATTATTCCGTTTTTTCTGATAGAAATGTAATGTTTTTGCAATCTGTTAAAAATCACATCAAAAACGCAATCAAAATGTTGCCGACTTTGGCATGCTTATGTAGAAGAAAATGCATTTTCCTTTTTATGTAATCTGTTGATCCTGTTTAATATTTAAGATCATAAGAACGAAATGATTTTAAAACAAAAGCACGTGGAGTATTACGATCAAACACGTCATGCCAATAAAGTGATCAGATATCTTTATGAGTGGAGGAGCGTGCTCTCCGCATCTTATCTCAATCACAGCGCGCAATTAGGTGAGTGGATGCCTGCAAATCATTACTGTTCAAAGTGAGACGCAACTAATAAAAACCGAGGCAACAAGCCCCAAACGAGCCCATCTGTTCAAAGAATAACTTTTAACCTCGGGGATCAAACTATTTATTACACAGTTCTGTTGTAAAATACTGAAACTGCTACTTGAACTGCAAATTAAAAACAACAGGTTTTAATCCTTTTTTCCTAGATTGATAGTGTTTTGGGGATATTAATAGATTAGTCCGGGTACAAAACAGATGATACCTTCAGACTATAGTTTCTCCAATGTCGAACTCCCTATTTTATTTCTTTATCACTACATGAGGTTATAGTCTTTCTGCATTAGTGAATTTATTGGAACTATGTTGCAATAATTGCATTTCTCCTATGACCTATATCATATCGAGATGCTGCTGCTATGTTATTAATGCACCAGAACTGTTTGGTTACTTTTTCGTTGTATATCACTATTAAATGTCTATAATTCCGTGTATCTAACTGTATTGCAGTTTGTTATTTCCACCCAATTTTTTTTAATTGATTTTATTATTTATTTGTAGCACGTGCTTTCCTTCTAAAATTATACCCCGATTTTATTTTCTTCGAGGCCCCAGTTAATGCTACCAATTCATATGGATTTAATTGAAGCAAGTCAACGCTGCGTCAAATATTGTAGAGACCACCCTGAAAATCCATTATCAGAATTATTCACATTAAAAAGGTGCAGTGACATGCAAACGCATACACACAAAAAAGGAGTTGAACATGGGAATAAACATACCTGTAGCTGGAAATAGAGTACCAGAAAATGTAAACACCTACATGGAGAGAGAGAGAGGGAGAGAGAAGAGAGGAGGGGAGTGAATCACACAAGCAATTACAT
Organism: Nannoperca australis; assembly: GCA_036023655.1. Taxonomy (NCBI): domain Eukaryota; kingdom Metazoa; phylum Chordata; class Actinopteri; order Centrarchiformes; family Percichthyidae; genus Nannoperca; species Nannoperca australis. The sequence continues at coordinate 8,141 of JAVQJD010063609.1, read as the reverse complement.
GAAGAACAAACACAGCCAAAGCAATGCGCAAATATGAAGCTTTTGGCGACTTCTATTGGTAAGAATGCAAGGTTTTATGTGCAAAAGGCGAACAGGGATGTGGAACACTTACACGTATATGAACCTCGAAGGCAGCAGAGACATCTTGACTTGCAGAAATACACCTGAAATACACCTGCTTCCACAAATTTAGAGCCCCTGGAAAGGTTGGGGAAATCGCCCCCCTCTCTCTCGCTTTCGATCCCCTGCGCGTCCTTTACGCACACAACTCCGGGGGTAAACAGGAGACTGAACCCCAGTGTGAAGATATATCACTGGAGAGCCGCAGCAGAGTCACGGGGTGCAACATTAGGTGCTTCTTTGTTGGGGGGAATTATCCAGAAGATTTTTTTCTCAGCTCAGTCTCCTCCGCTCCCCGAAATCCCGCAACGTCTCCGACAATCGGTGCCAAGCGTGGAACAGATTCAGAATTCAACCTCTCCAAAAATCCCCTCCCTCAAAAAAGTATCCTCTGAGTTTTGTGCACCTATAGCCAAGTTTCCCCACAATCCCAATCCTTCTGCTCCAGAGATCACAGGCTCCTCAACTCCGTCCGTACCTGCGGGGGATTTCTACACCTTGCATGGGTCATTTTATTCTACCAAGTGCTGCGGTGGGAAAAGGAAAAGCGGTGGATGATAAAAAGCCTATCCACAAAAAAACCGTCGCTAAAAGTGGGCAAACAAACGTATCCAGGCATATAAAAGAGTAATGTTTTTCAAAAAGAGTAGTGTGGATATCGCGGCGGCAGCGGCGGATCCCTGGAGAGGTTTGGGGGCTGATGATGGCGCAGCAGTGCCTGTCAGTGGTGTTTGTGCGTCTGCGGCTTGAGATTTGGGCACAGAGAGGCTTTTTTGTTGTTGGTGGGTGGAAACATGTCAGCGGTTTGCACCTGATAGGGTAATCTTGCAGAGACCATCAGCTTGGAGAGGGTTTTTTCCTCTCGGAGGGCAAAGCGCTGCGTAGAGAAGAACAAGAAGAGATGAACTGCTTTTTGTTTTGTTTATTTTATCAGATACGGACAAATACAATCTGGTTTTAAATATCTACGTGTAATTGGAGACATGGGATGGTGTGAACTACTTTTCTACCTTTTTTATTTTTTGATTAATTATAAGTTTGATCAGATCAGTTTACATTTTCTTAAATTTTACGGCAAACGGAGGGTTTAGTTATAGTTTTTATTAGCCTACATTAATAACTCTAACTTAATAATACTTGTTATTACATAGGTACAGTCGGTTGCTCTTTTGTAAGAGCTACAGAAACTGCTCCTCTCTCTCTATTATTGGTGCTTTTTAAACTGCTGCTGGTTTGTGGATTAGCCTCGGCTCTCCCAGACAGCATTCAAATGCAGGATGTTGACGAACTCGATGTTTTTTTCAATAATGTGCTATAACTTATCCCGCATTTAAATGAAAGAGAGGTGTGAATGTGTTTACGAGCTGGCAGCAGTAAAGTGAGCCCACATCCCTGCTGCCATTAAAAAAAGAAAAGAAAACCTTTGTGGTTCGCCTTTATTGTCCCATTAAAACTGGATCCTCGGCATTCCTGCCCCATTGATATTCAAAATGATTCTAAATGATTATATACATAACTTCCCATGTTGGGGATTTCAAAGAGCCTCCTGTGGTGAGTTTAGTGGGAAATGAAAAGGAGGGTTTGACTAAGAGCTCCAGCTGCTGATCAACATAAGGCAGACAGACAGCAAAATAAACACAGGTCAATTATTTTTCCGGAAACATGTTCGTTTATGACTTTAATTTAAAAAACTATATCTAAGTGTTTATGATTCATAATAACTAGTCACAAGTCACAAGTACGAATGTGGATAAAGTGGGTTGATGTGGGTTTACGTGTGATTCATGGCTGTCTGCCTAATGAGGTTTGATCCTGTCAACCACAGTGCACTTTAATCATCTCTGTAACACAGCTGATGAATAATGTCATTTCAAACATTACTAATTTAGCCTTGTCTGCCTAAGGGAGGGAAATCACAGAAAAAAATAAACAAATAGTAATTGTCGGGACAGATAATTTGATGATTTCTTAAAAATACAAGGCTTTGAGTTCTGTTTGATCAAATAAGGCTTACATTAGCTGCTGCTCACCAACGATAAAGATTTCTCTGATTTGAAGAAGACAGGATGATAAACAGCAATTACCACACTGACTGTGATAGAGCCAGCATTGTGGAATCACTCATCGCCTCCTTAAGCACATGTTTGTGACAAACTTCTCTGAGCATGACTGTAAATCCACAACTGAGAAAGGAGAGCGCAGCAGCGTGCTTGAATGTTGCCACCTGTGAGTCACAAGGAGGAGGAAACATTTCTCTGCTCGTGGCAAAATGGAAGATCCCAGATTTTTAAGATGTTTTTTATCATTTTATCTTGTAAGATTATGGGAAATAAGTCATGGCTATAAGCCAATTTTTCTGATTGTTCTACCATGCACCTATGCACTACCAGTCACTTTGGCAGCTGACCAATCAGAAGTCAAGGGGACAGATTTATTCTAGAAATGTGAATGTAAACGTAAACTAGAAATATGTGGTACAAAAGAAAGCAAAGCAGATTAAAAATAATAATAATTCAACTGACATAAGTAGATTTACAATACCTAAGTTCTCAGTAGATATCAAAGGACTTTATTGCCTTGAAGACCTACTTGTCATTTGACCATGTTTATCCATATCCATCTCTGTTACAATTTTAATCTTTTGAAGTTTAGGCACCGAATCCACAGAGAAAACAACCTGGGCAACGGTTGCATGTATTATGTTGCATAATAAAAGGCAACACATTACCTCATATGTAGTACATGTTGCAGGCTTAAAGGGTTATACACAACTAGCCTTCTACACAGTTTTACTATACATCTCACCCCATTACAGTGAAAGTAGATCCAGTTGTTGACAGTGTGTTCTGTGGATTATCCAGATAAGTGGGACTCTTCTTTTGCTGTTGAATTTTTCAAATTGAAACTTTCAATGCTTTGAGCGCCACATTGTGATGGTCAGGTGGAAAAAAATCTGCAAAACCTGAGCAACTAAAATAAAAACAATCTGCATGGAAAGATGCTGTTTTTTCAAATCAATTTGGGTGAGTTGGAAGAAAAAGGAAGGAGTGCAGGATACATTTTCACACCATTAGTCAAAGGAGTTGAGGCTACTACAAATTGCCTGCTGACACTATTTGAAAAAGTAAAAAAAAAAAGATAAAACAGCTAGAATCAATCAAATGCAGTACGCGGCTGGTCGAGCATAACAAGAGTGAGCTTTATGAATGGGGAGAGCTGTTTCTCAGTCCAGTTTCTGAGGCTTGAAGGAGGGGGGGGAAGCCACTCAAAAGTTGGGATAGGGTTACCCACAGAGATTAGCTGACAAGAGTGAGGGAGTGAGAAAAACAAGCAAGCAAGTTAAAGGTCTTAGTTTACCTGGCTTGCTGTGCTTGGCAGCCAATGAAAGTGCTTTCAAACCATAGATTCAAATGGGGCCTGAAATGATCCTCTGCAGCCACATATTCCAATTCTATTTCAATTTTGATGAAAACAAATGTAACTTTAAAATCTGCAGGAGCTGCACGAGGTGAGCGATGTTATTTAGACGACTCCCAGACTCTTTTCAAGCCTTTGAATTTGAACCTCGCCGCATCCGTGCAGCTATGCGTGTCTGTCCGCAGCGACGGGACTGTGGGAATGTCACCGACGATATCTCATTGAAGCTAAAGGACGAGGCATCTGAGGGCGGGCGAGCGCTCAGCGGTTCAAAGGGCCCTAGCAGGCATTTAGGACTTGACAAAAGAACTTGGCAGATCAGTAAGTGAAGCCCAATGTAGTACATTAGTGTCAGGACCCCCTCCGCGTCCCTCCTACTTTGCACTTTCATCTCTGACACGGACATATTGACTTAAAGGAAAGGAGGGGTGGCAGGGCCGTGAAGGAGGGGTGGGTAGTTGTGGTGTGTGTCGGCGGGGGTTGTAAGTGTCCCATTCAATTCTCAAGGTGAGGCGATTGATGCAGAAGGGTGACCAGTGACTCATATAAGCCACCCAGAAGCCTTGTTTTTGACTAGAAGTCACAGGCCGACAAGCGCGTGAGACCTAAACGGAACGGGCCTCTTCCTCTCATCTCACTGAAATCAGCCTCACCTCATTAGTATATGCTGACCCCACCCCCGCCTTTGCAAACACACACTCACATCCCTTTTCACGCTGTCGGCCATGCCCTTCTGCAGGCTACTGAAGTCCAATGGCTAACATGCATTCGGGTTGCAACGGGGTCGCGACACCTTGACATTGTGGAGGGTGACAGAGAGAGGAGCCAGAGGAGGGAGGGTGCAGCCAGCCAGCTACCTCCAAGACCTTTCAAGTATCACCTGAAGGAGAGGGAGGAGGAAGAAAAGCGGGAAGTGTTTTAGTAATTTGTTCCCCGTCACACGTTGTTTGCGTGGAGTCATTAAGGGCCATTTGGGTTTTGCCTTGAAGGGAAAAGGCCAGAGAATTTAGGTGAGTGTGCTCTTTTGGGAGAGGCAGTGGAGAGTGAAGGGTGAAAATTAAAGTGTCGCTCTTCAACAAATCATCTCTGAGCACCACGCTACAGGCAGAACATATTAATGTTTCCACTGACTTCAGTCGCCTGCTTGACATTAATGATGATTTGCTCCATCTCATCCAGCAGGGAGTCTGGAGTTGTCCAAAAACATAAACAAAAGTATGGGCTCTCTTGTTTCTAGTTGCTAACACGTGGAATAACTTTATGACTACATGCATTTCGTGGACATCACTAAACTATTACACTACTTTTGGATGAATTATTTGGCCATTGCTCAGGAAAGAGAAATTGCCAAAATGTGTCACAATGCTACAATTGAATAACAATCAGCCGACTGACCCCATGTGTTCTAGGTTTTTGGCCCGTGTTTGACAGATAAATGTCAAGTCCCTTGGACGAGCAGTAATCAAAAAGTCTTGCGCTCAGACTTTTGCTGAACAATATGAGTGCCTTAATGACATAATAAGCATTTAGAGCTGGGTGGACTGGTGGTGAAAGTTTGGGAAGTGAAATGATGTAAGTGTTTTTTGTCAGCTCTTTAATTTTTTTTCCCTCCCTGAATTGAACGACCCAATAATTGTTTACTTGGATAGCCATAATTACCAAATTAAGGGTCTGGTTGTTTGTAACGTGGCATAAAATTGCTATGAGACTCGCAAACTGGCCAGAAGGTTTGACTCATTCACACAAAATGTGCTATTATTTGACAATTATTAAAAACACCTAACTGCCCTGCTGTGTTTAAAATGCATCTTCAACCCTTAAAGAAGTTCATAGATCTCATTAATGGCACAAAGGCCCAAACTAAATTAAAAATCAGCCTTGAAACAGCTTTGAAAAGGTGATGCTTTAGAATCAAAAGGATGTTGAAGCCCACCAAGAGTGTGACCCGGGCTCACCCACATAATTTGATGAGGACTTTGATTTTAAGTCATTACCTTCATGTTAGGGGTGAGAAGTACTAAGTGAGTGTTCAAAGCCGAAACCTGTCAGGCTAATGTTTATTTGATTACTGTTCTGTCTGAAAAGCACTTCCTCAGGTGCAACTGGTCTGTGGTGCCCTTGTTGTGGCAACACACAAGATTGGTCTCATCTTGCGTAACTCTATCAAATTCAGTAGCATTTTAATGTTAACAGTGTAATTTTGAAACGTGAGATCTGCATTATTTAAAAAAAAAGACTTCATTATATATATTAATGACAACCTTCTGGAATAAATCCCATCATTCTCACTTTTTGTTTAAGACAAAACTTGCTTTGTATTTGAAAAAGAAACGTTCTTTTTTCAGGTCAGCAACTTTGCACATTGCTGGGCCAAAATGGGTAGTTTTTTGACAAATGACAACAGGATACATGAGAACATGGCCTCATCAATTGGAAAAAATATATGGCATCTCATTTATGCAGGATGAGGTGTTTTAGCTGTGTGGTTGCTTTAAGGTTATAATGACCTTTTTACATGAACTTAAGAAGCAAAATCCTAACCCAGGTTTCAGTTTGGCACCATTGAGACAGACACAGTGACAACCAACCAATCCACAGCAATACAAGGGGTCAGTCAGTCCACTATAAAACTCCTGTTGCCTCTCCCTTACAATTTAAGTTCAACAATAAGTTACACTGGGGTGCAGCTGCTGCACACAAGTCCTCTTTTTCCAGTCACGAAAGGTCCCACAGCAGTTGGAGCGGAGTCCCTCCTTGAGGTGCCTCTGCTCTGGTAAGCTAGCCTGAACCTGCAGTTCCACTCATCCTAATCGCTGAGCCCAATCCATTCCCCTGTCTAGCACCTCTTCAGAGGCCACTCGCCCCCTTTGTTCTGACAATACACAAACGACCATTCAAATGGAGGGACTCTGTAATCAGTGAAATACTAGCCTCTGGGCTTTGTAGCATAGAAAAAAAAGGGAGGGAGTAAGAGAGTGAGAGAGCAACATAGAAAGAGAAGAGAGAGAAAATCCATCCATGACCAATTAACTCTAACTACCTGTCTGGCTTTTTAGCTGCAGATGTTATTTGGAAAAGAGGGGAAAAATGTGCCCGTTCCAGATGTAAGATGTACAAAGAGAAGGCAGGCTGGTACCTCCACCCACTGAGAAGACGGCTGGACTCTTCCACACCCATCCAGCTTTGATATGGGTGATGTTGTTTTTGCTCTTGCCTACGCCATTTCCTTCAAACAAATATGTGATGCATTGCATCACCTCACGCTAAATTTAGAGGGTATGAAAGATAAAATAAAATGTGATTGATGGAGTCTCATTGACAAAGCTATGCTGAGGTAGAACTGGATCACTGAACTGACTGACGCTGAACTTCACATGGGAATGTTTCTGGATCATTTATGCAGGTAAAAGCCAGTACATAAATACTCATATAAATGGGTTTATAGTGGGTATAATCCATCTCTGGAAATAAAAGATACTTTAAAAGGCTCTGTTATTAGAAATTCAGACTGATGTCTTTTACTTTGTAAACCCTGAAATGTTACTTCCTATTTGGAGCAGAAGTTTTAGGAAGACAAGTGGATACAAGTTTGATAGTCTCTTTAAAGGATTTGCTGTTCTCATATAGAGCTTCTTAAATTAAGTTCGACAGTAGAAGTAATCTAGGTATTGCAAATTATGAGTTTTCTTACAGCATCTTAGGTGTATGCATTTGTTAACTGCAAGATGACTGCTACTCTCAATCAGGGTTAAATATTTAGTTTAAATGTTTTGTATGTGGTTAATTTAGTTTCATTCTGCACAACAATAAACAAGCCAGGGCTTGTAGAGAAAACACACATGGTCAGTCATGTAGGTTGTTAATTGTAAAGACGTTTGGTAACTTGTAAGTTAACTGGGTGCTGTCGTCCGCAAGCTAACACACTTTTGTTTTTAATTGGAGTCCTGTAATTTCACCTAGTACGATGGAGTGCTGAGTGATCGATAAATATAATATCAATACTTTGATATAAGTTATCATTTAAATCTCTTCCCATTTTTTAGACTCCATGTCAATTAACTGATGTGCTGAGCAGATGACAGTTTGGCCAATACATCCATAACTGACTTAATCAGTTTACCTTCATATTGAGAATATCCCAGTTCTCACATTCCCAAAAGAACTGAACAGCATCATTCATTTTAAGTTGTGGCATTAATGATATGAGCACAGGATATCTGAAAGTGAGCTAACTGGCAGCCAATCAGGTAGTTGGGTTAGGGGCTGGTGGACAGTTTTTATTGTGTTTTGTGTATTTGTCTCCGTGTTACACTTGGTAGGATAAATAAATACAAGAACAAAATAAAAAGGAGTAGCCGAGCTAAAATAAAAGCAGCTAAACCTGTAAATCAGGTCAAGTCCTGCAGTGCAGCGTTGGTAAAAGTGTGTTCTAGGTCAAGAAATGCATTAGCTCAACCCAAATAATGTGTGGGATGTTTTTCATCACCAGGTGTAAGTCATCCCTCCTCCGTACTCCTCTTTTGAATGTGAATCATAATTGTATATATATATATATATATATATATATATATATATATATATATATATATAGGCCGCTTTGACTC